>CAWTZB010000196.1:70312500-70372500 GCA_963919705.1 Alexandromys oeconomus
GGTTAGCGGTACGGTTAGGGTTAGCCTTAGGGTTAGTGTTAGGGTTAGGATTAGTGTAAGGTTTAGGGTTTTGGTGAGGGTGAGTGTGAGAGTGTGGGTGAGGCTGAGGGTGAGGGTTATATTTAGGTTTAGTTAGTTAGGGTTAGGGTTAGGGATAGGGTAAGGGTTAGGGTTAGGGTTACTGTTAGGGTTAGGGTTACCTTTAGTTTTAGTATTGGAGTTAGTGTTAGGGATAAGGTGAGGGTTAGGGTTAGGGTTAGTTTGAGGTTTAGGGTTAGGGTGAGGGTGAGGGTTAGGTTTAGGGTGAGGGTGATGGTAAGGGTTAGGGTTAGGGTTAGTGTTAGTGTTAGGGTGAGGGTGAGGGTTAGGTTTAGGGTGAGGTTGAGGGTGAGGGTGAGTTGAGTGTGAGGGTTAGGGTTAGGGTTAGGGTGAGTGTTAGGTTTAGTGTAAGGGTGAGAGTTTGGGATAGGGTTAGGGTGAGGGTGAGGGTTAGGGTGAGGTTTAGGCTGAGGGTGAGGGTGAGGGTTAGGGTTAGTGTTAGGGTTAGGGTAAGGGTGATGGTGAGGGTGAGGGTTAGGGTGAGTGTGAGGGTGTGTCTTTTGTTAGGGTTAGGGTTAGGGTTAGGGTTAAGGTTATTGTGAGTGTAAGTGTGAGTGTGAGGGTGAGGTTGAGGGTGAGGGTTATGTTTAGGGTTAGTGTTAGGGTTATTGATAGGGTAAGGTTAGGGTTAGGGTTATGGTTAGGGATAGGGTAAGGCTTAGAGTTAGTGTTAGGGTTTGTGATAGGGTTAGGGTTATGGAGAGGGTGAGAGTGAGGGTCAGGGTGAGGGTTATGGTTAGGGTTAGGGTTAGGGTTAGGGATAGAGTAAGGGTTAGGGTTAGAGTTACCGTTAGGTTTAAGTTTAGGGTAAGTGTTAGGGTTAGGGTTAGGGTGATGATGAGGGTGAGGGTGAGGGTGAGGTTGAGGGTGAGGGTGTATTAGTGTTAGGGTTTGGGTTAGTGTTAGGGTTAGGGTTCGGTTAGGATTAGGGTTAGGGTTAGGGTTAGGGTTCGGTTAGGGTTAGGGTTAGGGTTAGGGTTAGGGTTAGGGTTAGGGTTAAGGTTAGGGTTAGGGGTAGGGTGATGCTGAGGGTGAGTGTGATTGTGAGGTTGAGGGTGAGGGTTATGGTTAGGGTTAGGGTTAGGGATAGAGTAAGGGTTAAGGTTAGGGTTAGGGTTATGGTTATGTTTAGGGTTAGGGTTAAGGTTAGTTTTAGGGTTAGGGTGAGCGTGAGTGTTAGGGTGAGGTTTGGGGTGAGATTGAGGGTGAGGGTGAGGGTTAGGGTTAGGGTTAGTTTTAGGGTTTGGGTTAGGATTAGGGTTATGGTACAGTTAGGGTGAGGGTTATGGTTAGGGGGAGGGGGAGTGTTAGGATGAGGGTTAGGGTGAGGGTTAGGGTTAGTGTTAGGGTGAGGGTTAGGGTAAGTGTTAGGGTGTGGGTAAAGGTGAGGTTTAGGGATAGGTTTAAGGTGAGGGTGAGGGCTAGGGTGAAAGTTAGGGTGATGATGATGATTAGTGTTAGGCTTAGGGTTAGTATTAAGATGAGGGTTAGGATGAGGGTCAGGGTGAGGGTTATGGTTAGGGTAGGGTTATGGTAAGGGTGAGGGTTAGGGTGAGGGTGAGGGTGAGGGTTAGGTTGAGGGTTAGGGTTAGGGTTAGGGTTATGGTAAGGGTGATGGTGAGGGTGAGGGTGAGGGTGTGTGTTAGGGTTAGGGTTAGTTTTAGGGTTAGGTTTATGTTTAGGGTTAAGTTTAGGGTTAGAGTTAGGGTTAGGGTTAGGGTTAGGGTTAAGGTTAGGGTTAGGGTTAGGTTAGGGTTAGGGTTAGGGTTGAGTGTGAGGTGAGTGTTTGGTTGAGGGTGAGGGTGAGGGTGTGTGTTAGGGTTAAGGTTAGGGTTAGGGTTAGGGTTACAATTAGGTTTAGGTTTAGTGTTAGGGTTAGGGTTAGAGTTAGGGTTAGTGTTGTGGTGAGGTTGAGCGTGAGTGTGAGGGTGAGGGTGATTGTTAGGGTTAGGGATAGGGTAAGGGTTAGGATTAGGGTTAGGGTTAGGGTTAGGGTTAGGTTTAGGTTTGGGTTAGGGTTAGGGTGAGGGTTAAGGTTAGGGTTAGGGTTAGTGTGATAGTGAGGGTTATGCTGAGGGTGAGGTTAGGGATAGGGTTAGGGTTAATTTTAGGGTTAGGGTTAGGGTGAGGGTTAGGTTTAGGGTTAGGGTTAGGGTTAGGGTGCTGGTTAGGGTGAGGATGATGGGTAGTCTTAGTGTTAGGGTAAGGGTTAGTGTTAGTGTTACAGTTAGTTTTAGGGTTAGGTTTAGGGTTAGGGTTAGGGTTAGGGTTAGGGTTAGGTTGAGAGTGAGGTGAGTGTGAGGGTGAGGGTGTGGGTGAGGTTGTGTTTTAGGGTTATGGTTAGAGTTAGTGTTATGGTTAAAGTTAGGGCGAGGGTGAGTGTTAGGGTTAGGGTTAGGATTAGGGTTAGGGTTAGGGTGAGGGTGCGGGTTAGGGTGAGGATGATGGTTAGTGTTAGGGTTAGGGTTAGAGTTAGGGTTAGGGTTAGTTTTAGGGTTAGGTTTAGGGTTAGGTGTAGTGTTAGGGTTAGGTTGAGGGTGAGGTGAGTGTCAGGGTGAGGGTGTGGGTGTGGTTGTGTTTTAGGGTTAGGGTTAGGGTTAGTGTTATCGTTAAAGATGGGGTGAGGATGAGGGTTAGGGTTAGGGTTAGCGTTAGAATTAGGGTTAGGGAGAGGGTTAATGTGAGCGTGAATGTCAGGGGAGGGTGAGGGTTAGTGTGAGGGTTATGGTTAGGCTGAGGGTTAGGTTTAGAGTTAGGATTAGGGTTAGGGTTAGGGTTAGGGTGACGGTGAAGGTAAGGGGCAGGTTGAGGGTGAGGGTTAGATTGAGGGTGAGGGTGAGGGTTAGGGTAAGTGCTAGGGTGAGGGTGAGTGTTAGGATGAGGGTGAGGGTGAAGGTCAGGATGAGCGTGAGGGTAAGGTTTAGGGTGAAGGTGAGGGTGAGATTGAGTGTTAGGGTAAGAGTTAGGGTTAGGGTGAGGTTTAGGGTTAGGGTTACGGTGAGGGTGAGGGTTAGGGTTAGGGTTATGGTTACTGTTAGGGTTAGGGTGAGGGTTAGGGTTAGGGTTACGGTTGAGGATGAGGGTTAGGGTTAGGGTTAGTGTTAGGGTTAGTGTTAGGGTTAGGGTGAGGGTGAGGGTGAGGTTTAGGGTAAGGGTTAGGGTTAGGGTTAGGGTGAGGGTGAGGGTTAAGGTTAGGGTTAAATATAAAGTTAGGTTTAGGGTTACGGTAAGGGTGAAAGTGAGGGTGAATGTGAGGGTGTGTGTTAGGTTTAGCGTTAATATTAGGGTTAGGGTTAGTGTTAGTGTTAGGGTTAGTGTTAGGTTTATGGTTAAGGTGAGGGTGAGTGTGAGAGTGAGGGTGAAGCTGAGGGTGAGGTTTATATTTATGGTTAATGTTAGCCTTATTGTTAGGGATAGGGTTAGGGTGAGGGTGAGTGTTACGGTGAGGGTTGAGGTGAGGGTGACGGTGAGGGTAAGGTTGAGGGTTAGGTTGAGTGTGACGATGAGGGTTAGGGTGAGTGTGAGTGTGATTGTTAGAGTTAGGGTTAGGGTGAGTGTTAGGGGAAGGGGAAGGGGAAGTTTAAGGGTTAGGGATAGGGTTAGTTTAAGGGTGAGGGTTAGGCTGAGGGTTAGGTTGAGAATGAGGGTGAGTGTGAAGGTGAGTGTGAGGGTTAGGGTTACGGTTAGGATTAGGGTGAGGGTTAGTGTTAGGTTGAGGCTGAGGGTGAGGGTGAGTGTTAGTGTGAGGTTTAGGGTTAGGGTGAGGGTGAGGGTTAGGTTTAGGGTGAGGGTGATGGTAAGGGTTAGGGTTAGTGTTAGGGTTAGGGTGAGGGTGAGGGTGAGGGTTAGGTTTAGGGTGAGGTTGAGGGTGAGAGTGAGGGTTAGGGTGAGGGTTAGGGTTAGGGTTAGTGTTATGGTAAGGGTGAGGGTGAGGGTGAGGGTGAGGGTGAGTGTGAGGGTGTGTGTTAGGGTTAGGGTTAGGTTTAGGGTTAGTTTTAGGGTTAGGTTTATGTTTAGGGTTAGAGTTAGGGTTAGTGTTGTGGTGAGGTTGAGCATATGTGTGAGGGTGAGGGTGAGGGTGATTGTTAGGGTTAGGGTTAGGGTTAGGGTTAGGGATAGGGTAAAGTTTAGGATTAGGGTTAGGGTTAGGGTTAGGTTTAGGTTTGGGTTAGGGTTAGGGTGAGGGTTAAGGTTAGGGTTATTGTTAGTGTGAGAGTGAGGGTTATGCTGAGGGTGAGGTTAGGGTTAGGGTTAGGGTTAGGGTTAGGGTTAGGGTTAGGGTTAGGTTTAGGGTTATGGTGCTGGTTAGGGTGAGGATGATGGGTAGTCTTAGTGTTAGGGTTAGGGTTAGTGTTAGTGTTACAGTTAGTTTTAGGGTTAGGTTTAGGGTTAAGGTTAGAGGTAGTGTTAGGGTTAGGGTTAGGGTTAGGTTTAGGTTGAGGGTGAGTGTGTGGGTGAGGTTGTGTTTTAGGGTTATGGTTAGAGTTAGTGTTATGGTTAAAGTTAGGGCGAGGGTGATTGTTAGGGTTAGGGTTAGGATTAGGGTTAGGGTTAGGGTGAGGGTGCGGGTTAGGGTGAGGATGATGGTTAGTGTTAGGGTTAGTGTTAGGGTTAGTGTTAGGGTTAGTGTTAGTTTTAGGGTTAGGTTTAGGGTTAGGTGTAGTGTTAGTGTTAGGGTTAGGGTTTGGTTGAGTGTGAGGTGAGTGTCAGGGTTAGGGTGTGGGTGAGGTTGTGTTTTAGGTTTAGGGTTAGGGTTAGTGTTATCGTTAAAGATGGGGTGAGGGTGAGGGTTAGGGTTAGGGTTAGCGTTAGGATTAGGGTTAGGGTGAGGGTGAGGGTGAACATGAATGTCAGGGTGAGGGTGAGGGTTAATGTGAGGGTTAGGGTTAGGCTGAGGGTTAGGTTTAGAGTTAGGGTTAGGGTTAGGGTGACGGTGAAAGTAAGGGGCAGCTTGAGGGTGAGGGTTAGGTTGATGGTGAGGGTGAGGGTTAGGGTAAGTGTTAGGGTGAGGGTGAGTGTTAGGATGAGGGTGAGGGTGAGGGTCAGGGTGAGGGTGAGGGTTAGGTTTAGGGTAAAGGGGAGGGTGAGATTGAGTGTTAGGGTAAGAGTTAGGGTTAGTGTGAGGTTTAGGGTTAGTGTTACGGTGAGGGTGAGGGTTAGGGTTAGGGTTATGGTTACTGTTAGGGTTAGTGTGAGGGTTAGGGTTAGGGTTATGGTGAGGGTGAGTGTTAGGTTTAGGTTTAGGGTTAGGGTTAGGGTGAGGGTGACGGTGAAGGTAAGGTGCAGGTTGAGGGTGAGGGTTAGGTTGAAAGTGAGGGTGAGGGTTAGGGTAAGTGTTAGGGTGAGGGTGAGGGTTAGGGTGAGGGTGAGGGTGTGAGTTAGGGTGAGGGTGAGGGTTAGGGTTAGGGTTAGGGTGAAGGTGAGGGTGAGATTGAGTGTTAGGGTAAGAATTAGGGTGAGGCTGAGGTTTAGGGTTATGTTTCGGGTTAGGGTGAGTGTTAATGTTAGGGTGAGTGTGAGTGTTAGTGTGAGATTTGGGGTGAGGGTGAGGGTGAGGGTTAGGGTTAGTTTTAGGGTTAGGGTTAGGGTTAGGGTTAGGGTTATGGTTACAGTTAGGGTGAGGGTTAGGGTTACGGTTAGTTTGAGGTTTAGTTTTAGGGTGAGGGTGAGGGTTAGGTTGAGGGTGAGGGTGATGGTAAGGGTGAGTTTTATGGTGTGGGATAGGGTGAGGGTGAGGGTAAGTTTGAGGGTGAGAGTGAGGGTGACTATGAGGGTTAGGGTAAGGCTTAGGGTTACAGATAGGGTTATTTTTAGGGTTTGGGTGAGGGTGAGGGTGAGGGTTAGGGTTAGGTTTAGGATGAGGGTTAGGGTTAGGTTTAGGATGAGTGTTAGGATGAGTGTAAGGGTGAGGGTTAGGGATAGGGTTAGGGTGAGGGTGAGGGTTAGGGTGAGGGTTAGGCTTAGGGTGAGGGTGAGGGATAGGGTTAGAGTTAGGGTTAGGGTAAATGTGATGGTGAGGGTGAGGGTTAGGGTGAGTGTCAGGGTGTGTGTTTAGGTTAGGGTTATGGTTAGGGTTATGTTTAGGGTTAATTTTAGCATTGGGGTTAGGGTTAGGGTTAGGGTCAGGGTTAGGGTTATGATTAGGATGAGGATGAGGGTGATGGTGAGGGTGAGGGTGTGTGTTAGGGTTGAGGGTAAGGGTGAGGGTTAGGGATAGGGTTAGGGTGAGGGTTAGGGTGAGGATTAGGCTGAGGGTGAGAGTTACGGTTAGAGTTATGGTTAGGGTTAGGGTAAGGGTGATGGTGAGGGTGAGGGTGAATGTGAGGGTGTGTGTTAGGGTTAGCGGTACGGTTAGGGTTAGCGTTAGGGTTAGTGTTAGGGTTAGGGTTAGGGTTAGGATTACTGTTAGGTTTAGGGTTTTGGTGAGGGTGAGTGTGAGAGTGTGGGTGAGGCTGAGGGTGAGGGTTATATTTAGGGGTAGGGTTAGGGTTAGGGATAGGGTAAGGGTTAGGGTTAGGGTTACTGATAGGGTGAGAGTTACCTTTAGTTTTAGGATTGGAGTTAGTGTTAGGGATAGGTTCAGGGTTAGGGTTATGTTTAGGTTGAGGGTGAGGGGAAGATTATGTGTTAGGGTTAGGGTTAGGGTTAGGGTTAGGGTTAGCCTTAGGGTGAGGGTGAAGGTATGGGGCAGGTTGAGGGTGAGGGTGAGGTTGAGGATGAGGGTGAGGGTTAGGGTAAGGGTTAGGTTGAGGATGAGGGATAGGGTGTGCTTTAGGGTGAGGGTAGGGTGTGGTTTAGGGTGAGGTTGAGGGTTAGGGTTAGAGTGAGGTTGAGGGTGAGATTGAGTGTTAGGGTGAGAGTTAGGGTGAGGATGAGGTTTAGGGTTTGGGTTAGGGTGAGGGTGAGGGTTAGGGTTAGGGTTAGGGTTAGGGTGAGTGTTAGTGTGAGTGTTAGTATGAGGGTAAGGGTGAGGGTTAGGGATACTGTTAGGGTGAGGGTGAGGGTTAGGGTGACGGTTAGGCTGAGGGTGAATTTAGGGTTAGGGTTATGTTTAGTGTTAGGGTTAGGGTTAGGGTTAGTGTTAGGTTTAGGGTTGTGGTGAGGGTGAGTGTGAAAGTGAGGGTGAGGCTGAGGGTGAGGGTTATGTTTAGGGTTAGGATTAGGTTTAGGGATAGGGTAAGGGTTAGGGTTAGGGTGAGGGTGAGGGTGAGGGTGAGGGTGAGGGTGAGGGTGAGGTGAGGGTTAGGGTTAAGGTTAGGGTTAGGATGAGGGTGAGGGTTAGGGTTAGAGTTAGGCTTAGGGTTAGGAATAGGGTTAGGGTGAGGTTGAGTGTTAGGGTGAGGGTTGAGGTGAGGGTGATGTTGAGGTTGAGGGTTAGGGTTAGGTTTAGTGTTAGTGTGAGTGTGAGGGTGAGGGTTAGGGTTAGGGTTAGGGTTAGGGATAGGGATAGGGTTAGGGTTAGGGTTAGTCTTATGGTTACCGTTAGGGTTAGGGTTAGTACCAGTGTGAGGGTTAGGGTTATGGGCAGGGGAGGTTTAGGGTGAGGGTTAGGGACAGTGTTAGGGATAGGGTTAGGTTTAGGGTGAGGGTTAGGGTGAGGGTTAGGGTGAGGGTTAGGCTGAGTGTGTGGTTAGGGTTAGGGTTAGGTTTAGGATGAGGGTTAGGGTTAGGGTTAGAGTTAGGGTTAGGGTGAGGGTTAGGGTTAGGGTTAGTTTGAGGATTAGGGTTAGGGTGAGGGTGAGGGTTAGGTTGAGGGTGAGGGTGAGGGTAAGGGTTAGGGTTAGTGTTAGGGTTAGGGTGAGGGTTAGGGTGAGGGTGAGTGTGAGGGTTAGGTTTAGGGTGAGGTTGAGGGTTTGGGTGAGTTGAGTGTGATGGTTAGGATTAGGGTTAGGGTGAGTCTCAGGGTTAGTGTAAGGGTGAGGGTTTGGGATAGGGTTAGGGTGAGGGTGAGGGTTTGGGTGAGGGTTAGGCTGAGGGTGATGGTGAGTGATAGGGTTAGTGTTAGGGTTAGGGTAAGGGTGATGGTGAGGGTGAGGGTTAGGGTGAGTGTGAGGGTGTGTCTTTTGTTAGGGTTAGGGTTAGGGTTAGGGTTAAGGTTATTGTGAGAGTGAGTGTGAGTGTGAGCGTGAGGTTGAGGGTGAGGGTTATATTTAGGGTTAGGGTTATGGTTATTGATAGGGTAAGGTTAGGGGTAGGGTTAGGGTTAGGGTTAGGGTTAGGGTTAGGGTTAGGGTTAGGGTTATGGTTAGGGATAGGGTAAGGGTTAGAGTTAGGGTTAGGGTTTGTGTTAGGGTAAGGGTTATGGAGAGGGTGAGAGTGAGGGTGAGGGTGAGGGTTATGGTTAGGGTTAGGGTTAGGGATAGAGTAAGGGTTATGGTTAGAGTCAGGGTTAAGGTTAAAGTTAGGGTTAGTGTTATGGTGAGGGTGAGGGTGAGGGTGAGGGTGAGGGTGAGGTTGAGGGTGAGGGTGATGGTAAGGGTTAGGGTTAGGGTTAGGGTTAGTGTTAGGGTTAGGGGAGGGTTAGGGTGAGGGTGAGGGTTAGGTTTAGGGTGAGGTTGAGGGTTTGGGTGAGTTGAGTGTGAGGGTTATGATTAGGGTTAAGGTGAGTCTTAGGGTTAGTGTAAGGGTGAGGGTTTGGGATAGGGTTAGGGTGAGGGTGAGGGTTAGGGTGAGGGTTAGGCTGAAGGTGATTGTGAGGGATAGGGTTAGTGTTAGGGTTAGGGTAAGGGTGATGGTGAGGGTGAGGGTTAGGGTGAGTGTGAGGGTGTGTGTTTTGTTAGGGTTAGGGTTAGGGTAAGGTTATTGTGAGGGTGAGTGTGAGTGTGAGGGTGAGATTGAGGGTGAAGGTTATGTTTAGGGTTAGGGTTAGGGTTATTGATAGGGTAAGGTTAGGGTTAGGGTTAGGGTTAGGGTTAGGTTTAGGGTTATGGTTAGGGATAGGGTAAGGTTTAGAGTTAGGGTTAGGGTTTGTGTTAGGGTAAGGGTTATGGAGAGGGTGAGAGTGAGGGTGAGGTTAAGGGTTATGGTTAGAGTCAGGGTTAGGGTTAACGTTAGGGTTAGGGTTATGGTGATGATGAGGGTGAGGGTGAGGTTGAGGGTGAGGGTGTGTGTTAGTATTAGGGTTAGGGTTAGGGTTAGGGTTCGGTTAGGATTAGGGTTAGGGTTAGTGTTAGGGTTAAGGTTAGGGTTAGGGGTAGGGTGATGCTGAGGGTGAGTGTGATTGCGAGGTTGAGGTTGAGGGTTATGTTTAGGGTTAGGGATAGGGTAAGGGTTAGTGTTAGGGTTAGGGTTATGGTTATGGTTAGGGTTAAGGTTAGTTTTAGGGTTAGGGTGAGCGTGAGTGTTAGGGTGAGGTTTGGGTTGAGGGTTAGGGTTAGGATTAGGGTTATGGTTACAGTTAGGGTGAGGGTGAGGGTTATGGTTAGGGGGAGGGGGAGTGTTAGGGTGAGGGTTAAGTTGAGGGTGAGGGTTAGGGTTAGTGTTAGGGTGAGGGTTAGTGTAAGTGTTAGGGTGAGGGTAAGGGTGAGAGTTAGGGATAGGTTTAGGGTGAGGGTGAGGGTTAGGGTGAAGGTTAGGGTGATGATGAGGATTAGTGTTAGGGTTAGGGTTAGGGTGAGGGTGAGGGTGAGGGTTAGGGTGAGGGTTAGGGTTAGGATTATGGTAAGGGTGATGGTGACTGTGAGGGTGAGGGTGAGTGTGAGGGTGTGTGTTAGGGTTAGGGTTAGTTTTAGGGTTAGGTTTATGTTTAGGGTTAAGTTTAGGGTTATAGTTAGGGTTAGGTTTAGGGTTAGGGTTAGGGTTAGGGTTAGGGTTAGGGTTAGGTTGAGTGTGAGGTGAGTGTGTGGTTGAGGGAGAGGTTGAGGGTGTGTGTTAGGGTTAAGGTTAGGGTTAGGGTTAGTGTTAGGTTTAGGTTTAGTGTTAGGGTTAGGGTTAGAGTTAGGGCTAGTGTTGTGGTGAGGTTGAGTGTGAGGGTGAGGGTGAGGGTGATTGCGTGGTTAGGGATAGTGGTAAGGGTTAGGATTAGGGTTAGGGTTAGGTTTAGGGTTTGGGTTAGGGTTAGGGTGAGTGTGAGGGTTAGGCTGAGGGTGAGGTTAGGGTTAGGGTTAGGGTTAGTTTTAGGGTTAGGGTTAGGGTGAGGGTTAGGTTTAGGGTTAGGGTTAGGGTTAGGGTTAGGGTGCTGGTTAGGGTGAGGATGATGGGTAGTCTTAATGTTAGGGTTAGTGTTAGTGTTACAGTTAGGATTAGGGTTAGGTTTAGGGTTAGGGTTAGGGTTAGGGTTAGGGTTAGGGTTAGGGTTAGGGTTAGGGTTAGGGTTAGGGTTAGGGTGAGGGTGCGGATTAGGGTGAGGGTGAGGGTTAGTGTTAGTGTTAGGGTTAGGGTTAGTGTTAGGGTTAGGGTTAGTTTTAGGGTTAGGTTTAGGTTTAGGTGTAGGGTTAGGGTTAGGGTTAGGGTTAGGGTTAGGTTGAGGGTGAGGTGAGTGTCAGGGTGAGGGTGTGGGTGAGGTTGTGTTTTAGGGTTAGGGTTATTGTTATCGTTAAAGATAGGGTGAGGGTGAGGGTTAGGGTTAGGGTTAGCGTTAGGATTAGGGTGAGGGTGAGGGTGAGGGTGAGCATGAATGTCAGGATGAGGGTGAGGGTAAAGTGAGGGTTAGGGTTAGGCTGAGCGTTAGGATTAGAGTTAGGGTTAGGGTTAGGTTTAGGGTTAGGTTTAGGGTGAAGGTGAAGGTAAGGGGCAGCTTGAGGGTGAGGGTTAGTTTGAGGGTGAGGGTTAGGGTAAGTGTTAAGGTGAGGGTGAGTGTTAGGGTGAGGGTGAGGGTCATGGTGAGGGTTAGGGTTAGGGTGAAGTTGAGGGTGAAATTGAGTGTTAGGGTAAGAGTTAGGGTGAGGGTGAGGTTTAGGGTTAGTGTTACGGTGAGGGTTAAGGTTAGGGTTATGGTTACTGTTAGGGTTAGGGTTAGGGTTACGGTGAAGGTGAGGGTTAGGGGTAGGGTTAGTGTTAGGGTTAGGGTTAGGGTTAGGGTGAGGGTGAGCGTGAGGGTAAGGGTTAGTGTTAGGGTTAGTGTGATGGTTAGGGTTAGGGTTAGAGTTAGGTTTAGGGTTACGGTAAGAGTGAGTGTGAGGGAGAATGTGAGGGTGTGTGTTAGGTTTAGCATTAAGATTAGGGTTAGGGTTAGTGTTAGGGTTAGTGTTAGGTTTAGGGTTAAGGTGAGGGTGAGTGTGAGAGTGAGGGTGAGGCTGAGGGTGAGGTTTATATTTAGGGTTAGGGTTAGTCTTAGTGTTAGGGATAGGGTTAGGGTGAGGGTGAGTGTTACGGTGAGGGTTGATGTGAGGGTGAGGGTGAGGGTGAGGGTTAGGGTGAGTGTGAGGATGAGGGTTAGAGTGAGTGTGAGTGTGAGGGTTCGGGTTAGGTTTAGGGTGAGTGTTAGGGGAAGGGTAAGGTTAAGGGTTAGGGATAGGGTTCGGGTTCGGGTGAGGTTTAGGCTGAGAATGATGGTGAGTGTGAAGGTGAGTGTGAGGGTTAGGGTTACGCTTAGGATTAGGGTGAGGGTTAGTGTTAGGATGAGGGTGAGGGTGAGGGTTAGGTTGAGGGTGATGGTGATGGTAAGGGTGAGGGTGTGGGTGAGGTTGTGTTTTAGGGTTAGGGTTAGGGTTAGTATTATGGTTAAAGTTAGGGTGAGGGTGAGGGTGAGGGTTAGGGTTAGGGTTAGCGTTAGGATTAGGGTTAGGGTTAGGGTGAGGGTGAGCGTGAATGTTAGGGTGAGTGTTAGAGTGAAGGTGAGTGTGAGGGTTAGGGTTAGGCTAAGGGTCAGGTTTAGAGTTATGTTTAGGCTTAGGGTGACGGTGAAGGTAAGGGGCAGGTTGAGGGTGAGGGTTAGGTTGAGGGTGAGGGTGAGTGTTAGGGTAAGTGTTAGAGTGAGGGTGAGGGTTAGGGTGAGGGTGAGGGTGAGAGTTAGGGTGAAGGGGAGGGTGAGATTGAGTGTTAGGGTAAGAGTTAGGGTGAAGGTGAGGTTTAGGGTTATGGTTATGGGTAGGGTGAGGGTTAGGCTTAGGGTGAGCGTGAGTGTTAGGGTGAGATTTGGGGTGAGTGTGAGGGTGAGGGTTATGGTTAGGGTTAGTTTTAGGGTTAGGTTTAGGGTTAGGTTTAGGGTAGGGTTCGGGTTAGGGTTAGGTTGAGGGTTAGCGTGACTGTCAGGGTGAGGGTGATGGTTAGTGTGAGGGTTATGGTTAGGCTGAGGGTTAGGCTTAGAGGTAGGGTTAGGGTTAGGGTTAGGTTTAGGGTGACGGTGAAGGTAAGGGGCAGCTTGACGGTGAGGGTTAGGTTGAGGGTGATGGTGAGTGTTAGGGTAAGTGTTAGAGTGAGGGTGACTATTAGGGTGAGGGTTAGGGTGAGGGTGAGGGTGAGTGTTAGGATGAGCATGAGGGTTAGGGTAGGGTGAAGGTGAGGGTGAGATTGAGTGTTAGGGTAAGAGTTAGGGTGAGGGTGAGGTTTAGGGTTAGGGTTAGGTTGAGGGTGAGGGTTAGGGTTAGTGTTAGGGTTAGTGTTAGGTTTAGGGTTAAGGTGAGTGTGAGAGTGAGGGTGAGGCTGAGGGTGAGGTTTATATTTAGGGTTAGGTTTAGGCTTAGGGTTAGGGATAGGGTTAGGGTGAGGGTGAGTGTTATGGTGAGGGTTGAGGTGAGGATGAGGGTGAGGGTGAGCGTGAGGGTTAGGGTGAGGGTGAGGGTGAGTTTGAGGGTGACGGTGAGTGTGAGTGTGAGGGTAAGGGTTAGGGTTAGGGTTAGGGTGAGTGTTAGGGGAAGTGTAAGTTTGAGGGTTAGGGATAGGGTTAGGGTGAGAGTGAGGGTTAGGGTTCGAGTTAGGCTGAGAATGAGGGTGAGTGTGAAGGTGAGTGTGAGGGTTAGGGATACGGTTAGGATTAGGGTGAGTGTTAGTGTTAGGTTGAGTGTGAGGGTGAGGGTGAGGTTTAGGGTTAGGATGAGGTTTAGGGTTAGGGTTAGGGTCAGTGTGAGGGTTAGGGTGAGGGTGTGGGTGAGGGTGAGGGTGAGTGTTAGTTTGAGGGTTAGGGTGAGGGTGATCGTGAATGTTAGGGTGAGGGTGATGTTGAGGGTTAGTCTTACGGTTAGGGTTAGGTTTAGGGTTAGGGTGAGGGTTAAGGTTAGGGTTAGGTTTAGGTTTAGGTTTAGGTTAGGGTTAAGGTTGGGGTGAGTGTTTGAGGGTGAGGGTGAATGTTAGGGTGAGGGTGAGTGTTAGTCTTAGGGTTAGGGTTAGGTTTAGGGTTAGGGTGAGGGTTAAGGATAGATTTAGGTTTAGCGTTAGGGTTAGGGTTAGGGTTAGGGTTAGGGTTAGGGTGAGGGTTATGGTTAGTTGTAGGGTTAGGGTGAGCTTGAGTGTTAGGGTGAGGTTTTGGGTGATGGTGTGGGTGAGGGTGAGGGTTAGGGTTAGGGTTAGTTTTATTTTTAGGGTTAGGGTTATGGTTACAGTTAGGGTAAGGGTGAGGGTTATGGTTAGGGGGAGGGGGAATGTTAGGGTGAGGGTTAGTGTGAGGGTGAGGTTTAGGGTCAGGGTTATTGTTAGGGTGAGGGTTAGGGTGAGTGTTAGGGTGAGGGTAAGGGTGAGGGTTAGGGATAGGGTTAAGTTGACGGTGAGGGTTAGGGTGAAGGTTAGGGTGATGATGATAGTTACTGTTTGGGTAGGGTTAGGGTTAGGGTGAGGGTTAGGATGAGGGTTAGGGTGAGAGTGAGGGTGAGGGTGAGGGTTATGTTTTGGGTTAGGTTTATGGTAAGGGTGATGGTGAGGGCGAGGGTGAGGGTGAGTGTGAGGGTGTGTTTTAGCGTTAGGGTTAGGGTTATGGTTAGGGTTAGGGTTAGGGTTAGGGTTAGTTTTAGGGTTAGGTTTAGGCTTAGGGTTAGGGTTATAGTTAGGATTAGGGTTAGGGTTAGGTTTTAGGGTTAGGGTTAGTTTGAGTGGGAGGTGAGTGTGAGGGTGAGGGTGAGGGTGAGGGTATGTGTTAGGATTAGTGTAGGGTTAGGGTTAGGGAGAGGGTTAGGTTTAGGTTTAGTGTTAGGGTTAGAGTTAGGGTTAGTGTTGTGGTGAGGGTGAGTGTGAGTGTGACGGTAAGGGTTATGGTTAGGGTTAGGGTTAGGGATAGGGTAAGAGTTAGGATTAGGGTTAGGGTTAGGTTTAGGATTTGGTTTAGGGTTAGGGTGAGGGTGAGGGTTAAGGTTAGGGTTACTGTTACTGTGAGAGTGAGAGTTAGTCTGAGGGTGAGGTTAGGGTTAGGTTTAGGGTTAGGGTGCGGGTTAGGGTGAGGATGATGTTTAGTGTTAGGGTTAGGGTTAGTGTTAGGGTTAGGGTTAGTTTTAGGGTTAGGTTTAGGGTTAGGGGTAGTGTTAGCATTAGGGTTAGGGTGAGGTTGAGGGTGAGGTGAGTGTCAGGATGAGTGTGTGGGTGAGGTTGTGTTTTAGGGTTAAGATTAGTGTTAGTGTTATGGTTAAAGTTAGGGTGAGGGTGAGGGTTAGCGTTAAGATTAGCGTTAGGATTAGGGTTAGGGTTAGGGTGAGGGTGAGGGTGAGCGTGAATGTGAGGTTGAGTGTTAGAGTGAGGGTGAGGGTTAGTTTGAGTGTTACGGTTATGCTGAGGGTTAGGTTTAGAGTTAGTGTTAGGGATAGGGTTATGGTGACGGTGAAGGTAAGGGTCAGGTTGAGGGTGAGGGTTAGGTTGAGGGTGAGGGTTAGGGTAAGGTTTAGGGTGAGGGGGAGGGTTAGTGTGAGGGTTAGGGTGAGGGTGAGGGTTAGGGTTAGGGTGAAGGTGAGGTTGAGATTGAATGTTAGGTTAAGAGTTAGGGGGAAGGTGAGGTTTAGAGTTAGGGTTAGGGTTATGGTGATGGTGAGGGTTAGGTTTATGGTTAGGGATAGTTTTCCGGTGAGTGTTAGGGTGAGTGTTAGGGTGAGTTTAAGCGTGAGGGTTAGGGATAGGGTTAGGGTGAGGGTTAGGGTGAGGGTTAGGCTTGAGTGTGAGTGTTAGGGTTAGTTAGGGTTAGGGTTAGTGTAAGCATGATGGTGAGGGTGAGGGTGAGGGTGAATGTGAGGGTGTGTGTTAGGGTTAGCGTTACGGTTAGGGTTAGGGTTTGGGTTAGGGTTAGTGGTAGGGTTAGGGTTAGGGTTAGGATTAGTGTTAGGCTTAGGGTTATGTTGAGGGTGAATGTGAGAGTGAGGGTGAGGCTGAGGGTGAGGTTTATATTTAGGGTTAGGATTAGGGTTAGGGTTAGGGTTAGGGTGAGTGTGAGCTTGAGGGTTAGGTTTAGGGTTAGGGTGAGTGTTAGGGTTAGGCTTAGAATTAGGGATAGTGTTAGGGTGAGGGTGAGTGTTAGGGTGAGGGTTGAGGAGAGAGTGAGTGTGAGGGTGAGGGTTAGGGTGAGTGTTAGGGTTAGGGTGAGGTTGAGGGTGAGGGTGAGTGTGAATGTGATTAGGGTTAGGGTTAGGGTTAGGGTGAGTGTTAGGGAAGGGTAAGGTTGAGGGTTAGGGATAGGGTTAGGGTAAGGGTGAGGGGTAGGGTGAGGGTTAGGCTGAGGGTGAGGGTGAGCGTGAAGGTGAGTGTGAAGGTTAGGGTTACGGTTAGATTAGGGTGAGGGTTAGTGGTAGGGTGAGGGTGAGGGTGAGGGTTAGGTTGAGGGTGACGGTTATGGTAAGGGTGAGGGTTAGGGTGAGGGTGAGGGTCTGTTTGAGGATGAGAGTGAGGATGACTCTGAGGGTTAGGTTAAGGCTTAGGGTTACGGATAGGGTTAGTTTTAGTGTTAGGGTGAGGGTGAGAGTGAGGGTTAGGTTTAGGATGAGTTTGAGGGTGAGTGTGAGGGTTAGAGATAGGGTTAGGGTGAGTGTTAGAATGAGTGTAAGGTTGAGTGTTAGGGATAGGGTTAGGGTGAGGGTGAGGGTTATGGTGAGGGTTAGGCTGAGGGTGAGGGTGAGGGATAGGGTTAGTGTTAGGGTTAGTGTAAGGGTGATGGTGAGGGTGAGGTTTATGGTGAGTGTGAGGGTGTGTGTTTAGGTTACGGTTAGGGTTAGGGTTAGTTTTAGCATTGGGGTTAGGGTTAGGGTTAGGGTCAATGTTAGGGTTAGGGTTAGGGTTAGGGTGAGGGTAATGGTGAGGGTGAGGGTGTGTGATAGGGTTAGAGTTGGGGTTAGTGTTAGGGTTAGGGTTATTGTTAGGGTTAGGGCTATGGTGAGTGTGAGTGTGAGTTTGAGGTTGAGGGTGAGGGTTATGTTTAGGGTTAGGGTTAGGGTTAGGGATAGGGTAAGGTTTGGTTTAGGGGTAGTGTTAGGGTTAGTGTTAGGGTTAGTGTTAGTGTTAGGGTTAGGGTTAGGTTTAGGGTTAGGGTTAGGTTTAGAGTTAGGGTTAAGGTTAGTCTTAGGGTTAGGGTTGTGGGTGATGGTGACTGAGTGTGGGGGTGAAGGTTAGGGTCAGGGTTAGGGTAAGTGTGAGGGTGAGGGTGAGGGTTAGGGTTAGGGTTAGGGTTAGGGTTAGGGTTAGGGTTAGGTTAGGGTTAGGGTTAGGGTTAGGGATAGGGTTAGGTTTAGTGTTAGTCTTATGGTTACATTTAGGGTTAGGGTTAGGGTTAGTGTTAGTGTGAGGGTTAGGGTTATGGGGAGGGGCAGGTTTAGGGTGAGGGTTAGGGTAAGGCTGAGTGTTAGGATTAGGGTGAGTATTAGGGTGAGGGTAAGGGTGAGGGTTAGGGATAGGGTTAGGGTGAGGGTGAGGGTTAGTGTGAGGGTTAGGCTGAGGGTGTGGTTAGGGTTAGGGTTAGGTTTAGTATGAGGGTTAGGTTTAGGGTTATGGTTAGGGTTATGGTTAGGGTGAGGGTTAGGGTTACGGTTAGTTTGAGGTTTAGGTTTAGGGTGAGGGTGAGGGTTAGGTTGAGGGTGAGGGTGATGGTAAGGGTGAGGGTTATGGTGTGGGTTAGGGTGAGGGTGAGGGTCAGTGTTGAGGGTGAGAGTGAGGGTTACTGTGAGGGTTAGGGTAAGGGTTAGGGTTAGGGATAGGGTTATTTTTAGTGTTAGGGTGAGGGTGAGGGTTAGGGTTTGGTTTAGGGTGAGTGTTAGGGATGAGGGTGAGGGTGAGGGTTAGGGTTAGGGTTAGGGTGAGGGTGAGGGTTAGGGTGACGGTTAGACTGAGGGTGAGGGTGAGGTATAGGGTTAGAGTTAGGGTTAGGGTAAATGTGATGGTGAGGGTGAGGTTTAGGGTGAGTGTGAGGATGTGTGTTTAGGTTAGGGTTAGGGTTAGGTTTAGGGTTAATGTTAGCATTGGGGTTAGGGTTAGGGTTAGGGTCAGGGTTAGGGTTATGGTTAGGATGAGGATGAGGGTGATGGTGAGACTGAGGGTGTGTGTTACGGTTAGGGTTAAGGTGAGGGTTAGGGTGAGTGTTAGGGTGAGGGTTAGGGATAGGGTTAGGGTGAGGGTGAGGGTTAGGGTGAGGGTTAGGGTTGAGGGTGAGGAGTTACGGTTAGGAGTTAGGGGTAGGGTTAGGGTAAGGGTGAGGGTGAGGTTGAGGGTGAGGGTGAGTGTGAGGGTGTGTGTTAGGGTTAGGGTTAAGGTGAGGGTTAGGGTGAGTGTTAGGGTGAGGGTTAGGGATAGGGTTAGGGTTAGGGTTAGTGTTAGGGTTAGGGTTAGAGATAGTGTTAGGGTTATGGTGAGGGTGAGTGTGAGTGTGAGGGTGAGGTTGAGGGTGAGGGTTGTGTTTAGGGTTAGGGTTAGGGTTAGGGTTAGGGTTAGGGATAGGGTCAGGGTTAGGGTTAGGGTTAGGGTTAGTGTTAGGGTTAGTGTTAGTGTTAGTGTTAGGATTAGGGTTAGGGTTAGAGATAGTGTTAGGGTGAGGGTGAGTGTTAGGGTGAGAGTTGGGGTGAGGGTGAGGGTTAGGGTTAGGGTTAGTGTTATGGTTATGTTAGAGTGAGGGTGAGGGTTAGGGTTAGGGTTAGGGTTAGAGTGAGGGTGAGGGTGAGGGTGAGTGTGAGGGTGAGTGTTAGGGTGAGGGTGAGGGTGAGTGTTAGGGTGAGGGTTAGGGTTAGGGTAAGGGTTAGGGTTAGAGTTAGGGTTAGGTTTAGGGTTAGGGTTAGGGTGAGGGTGAAGGTACGGGGCAGGATGACGGTGAGGGTGAGGTTGAGGATGAGGGTGAGGTTGAGGGTTAGGGTAAGTGTTAGGTTGAGGGCGAGGATTCGGGTGTGGTTTAGGGTGAGGGTAGGGTGTGGTTTAGGGTGAGGGTGAGGGTTAGGGTTAGAGTGAGGTTGAGGGTGAGATTGAGTGTTAGGGTGAGGGTTAGGGTGAGGGTGAGGTTTAGGGTTTGGGTTAGGGTGAGGATGAGGGTTAGGGTTAGGGTTAGGGTTATGGTGAGTGTTAGTGTGAGTGTTAGTGTGAGGGTAAGGGTGAGGGTTAGGGATAGTGTTAGGGTGAGGGTGAGGGTTAGGGTGAGTGTTAGACTGAGGGTGAATTTAGGGTTAGGGTTATGGTTAGTGTTAGGGTTAAGGTTAGGGTTAGGGTTAGTGTTAGATATAGGGTTATGGTGAGTGTGAGAGTGAGGGTGAGGCTGAGGGTGAGGATTATGTTTAGGGTTAGGGTTAGGTTTAGGGATAGGGTAAGGGTTAGGGTTAAGGTTAGGGTTAGGGTGAGGGTGAGGGTGAGCGTGAGGGTTAGGGTTAAGGTTAGGGTTAGGATGAGGGTTAGGGTTAGAGTTAGGCTTAGGGTTAGGAATAGGGTTAGGGTGCGGTGAGTGTTAGGGGGAGGGTTTAGGTGAGGGTGAGGGTGAGGGTTAGGGTTAGGGTTAGTGTTAGTGTGGGGGTGAGGGTTAGGGTTAGGGATAGGGTTAGGGTTAGGTTTATGGTTAGTCTTATGTTTACGGTTAGGGTTAGGGTTAGTGTTAGTGTGAGGTTTAGGGTTATGGTGAGGGGGAGGTTTAGGGTGAGGGTTAGGGTCAGTGTTAGGGATAGGGTTAGGGTGAGGTTAGGGTGAGAGTTAGGCTGAGTGTGTGGTTAGGGTTAGGGTTAGGTTTAGGGTGAGGGTTAGGGTTAGGGTTAGTGTTAGGGTTAGGGTGAGGGTTAGGGTTAGGGTTAGGGTTAGGTTGAGGTTTAGGGTTAGGGTGAGGGTGAGGGTTAGGTTGAGGGTGAGGGTGATGGTAAGGGTTAGGGTTAGTGTTAGGGTTTGGGTGAGGGTTAGGGTGAGGGTGAGGGTTGTGTTTAGGGGGAGGTTTAGGGTGAGGGTGTGGGTGAGTTGAGTGTGAGGGTTAGGGTTAGAGTTAGGCTGAGGGTGAAAAGGAGGGATAGGGTTAGTGTTAGGGTTAGGGTAATGGTGATGGTGAGGGTGAGGGTTAGGGTGAGTGTGAGGCTGTGTGTTTTGTTAGGGTTAGGGTTAGGGTTAGTTTTAGCATTGTGGTTAGGGTTAGGGTTTGGTTCAGGGTTAGGGTTAGGTTGAGTGTGAGGTGAGTGTGAGGGTGAGGTTGAGGGTGAGGGTGAGGGTGTGTGTTAGGGTTAGGGTTAGGGTTAGGGTTAGGGTTAGGGTTAGGGTTAGGTTTAGGTTTAGTGTTAGTGTTAGGGTTAGAGTTAGGGTTAGTGTTGTGGTGAGGTTGAGTGTGAGTATGAGTGTGAGGGTGAGGGTTATGGTTAGGGTTAGGGTTAGGGATAGGGTAAGGGTTAGGATTAGGGTTAGGGTTAGCTTTAGGTTTTGGGTTAGGGTTAGGGTAAGGGTTAAGTTTAGGGTTAGTGTTAGTGTGAGAGTGAGGGTTAGGCTGAGGGTGAGGTTAAGGTTAGGGTTAGCGTTAGGGTGAGGGTTAGGTTTAGGGTTAGGGTTAGGGTGCGGGTTAGGGTGAGGATGATGGGTAGTGTTAGTGTTAGGGTTAGTTTTAGTGTTACAGTTAGATTTAGGGTTTGGTTTAGGGTTAGGGTTAGGGGTAGGGTTAGGGTTAGGTTGAGGGTGAGGTGAGTGTGAGGGTGAGTGTGTGGATGAGGTTGTTTTTTAGGGTTAGGGTTAGGGTTAGGTTTAGTGTTATGGTTAAATTTAGGGTGACGGTTAGGGTTAGGGTTATGGTTAGGTTTAGGGTTAGGGTTAGGATTAGGGTTAGGGTGAGGGTGCGGGTTAGTGTGAGGATGATGGTTAGTGTTATTGTTAGGTTTAGGGTTAGTGTTAGGGTTAGGGTTAGTTTTAGGGTTAGGTTTATGGTAGGGTTAGGGGTAGGATTAGGGTTAGGGTTAGGTTGAGGGTGAGGTTAGTGTCAGGGTGAGGGTGTGGGTTAGGTTGTGTTTTAGGGTTAGGGTTAGGGTTAGGGTTAGTGTTATGGTTAAAGTATGGTGAGGGTGAGGGTTAGGGTTAAGGTTAGCTTTAGGATTAGGGTTAGGTTTAGGGTGAGGGTTTGCGTGAATGTGAGGGTGAGTGTTAGAGTGAGGGTGAGTGGGAGGGTTAGTTTGAGGGTTAGGGTTAGGCTGAGGTTTAGGTGTAGAGTTAGGGTTAGAGTTAGGTTTACGGTGACGGTGAAGGTAAGGGGCAGGTGGAGGGTGAGGGTTAGGTTATGGGTGGGGGTGAGGGTTAGGGTAAGGGTTAGGGTGAGGGTTAGGGTGAGGGTAGGGTGACGGTTAGGGTGAGGGTGAATGTTAGGGTTAGGGTTAGGATGAGGGTGAGGGTCAGGGTTAGGGTTAGTATTAGGGTTAGGTTGAGGGTTATCGTGAGTGTTAGGGTGAGTTTAAGCGTGAGGGTTAGGAATAGGGTGAGTGTGAGGGATAGGGTGAGGGTTAGGCTGAGGGTGAGGGTTATGTTTAGGGTTAGAGTTAGGTTTAGGGTTAGGGTAAGGGTAAGGGTGATGGTGAGGGTGAGGGTTAGGGTGAGTGTGAGGGTGTGTGTTTTGTCAGGGTTAGGGTTAGTGTTAGGGTTAGGTTTAGTTTTAGCATTGGGGTTAGGGTTAGGGTTAGGATCAGGGTTAGGGTTAGGGTTAGGATGAGGATGAGGGTGATGGTGAGGTTGAGGGTGTGTGTTAGGGTTAGGTTTAGGGTTAGGGTTAGGGTTAGTGTTAAGGTTAGGGTTAGTGTTAGGGTTAGGGTTATTGTGAGGGTGAGTGTGAGTGTGAGGGTGAGGTTTAGGGTGAGGGTTTTTTTTAGGGTTATGGTTAGGTTTAGGGTGAATGTAAGGGTGAGGGTGAGGGTGATGGTTAGGGTTAGGGATAGGTTAGGGTTAGGGTTATGGTTAGGGATAGGGTAAGGGTTAGAGTTAGGGTTAGGGTTAGTGTTAGGGTTAGCGTTATGGAGAGGGTGAGTGTGAGGGTGAGGGTGAGGGTTATTGTTAGGTTTAGGGTTAGGGATAGAGTAAGGGTTATGGTTAGAGTTAGGGTTAGGGTTAAGGTTAGGGTTAGGCTTAGGGTGCGGGTTAGGGTGAGGATGATGCGTAGTGAAAGTGTTAGTGTTAGGTTTAGTGTTAGTGTTACAGTTAGTTTTAGTGTTAGGTTTAGGGTTAGGGTTAGGGGTAGCGTTAGGGTTAAGGTTAGGGTTAGGGTTAGGTTGAGAGTGAGGTGAGTGTGAAGGTGAGTGTGTGGGTGAGGTTGTGTTTTAGGGTTATGGTTAGGGTTAGTGTTATGGTTAAAGTTAGGGTAAGGGTTAGGGTTACGGTTAGTATATGGGTTAGGGTTAGGGTGAGGGTGCGGGTTAGGGTTAGGATGATGGTTAGTGTTAGTGTTAGGGATAGGGTTAGTGTTAGGGTTAGGGTTAGTTTTGGGATAGGTTTCGTTTTAGGGTTAGGATTAGGTTGAGGGTGAGGTAAGTGTCAGGGTGAGGGTGTGGGTAAGGTTGTGTTTTAGGGTTAGGGTTAGGGTATGTGTTAAGGTTAGTGTTATGGTTAAAGTTAGGGTGAGGATGAGGGTTAGGGTTAAGGTTAGCGTTAGGATTAGGGTTAGGGTGAGAGTGAGGGTGAGCATGAATGTAAGGGTGAGTGTTAGAGTGAGGGTGAGTGTGAGCGTTAGTGTTAGGCTGAGGGTTAGGTTTAGAGTTAGGTTTAGGGTTAGGGTTAGGGTGTTGGTGAAGGTAAGGGGCAGGTTTAGGGTGAGGGTTAGGTTGAGGGTGAGGGTGAGTGTTAGGCTTACGGTTAGGGTGAGGGTGAGTGTTAGGGTGAGGGTGAGGTTGAGGGTTAGGGTGAGGGTGAGGGTTAGTTTGAAGGTGAGGTTGAGATTGAGTGTTAGGGTAAGAGTTAGGGTGAGGGTGAGGTTTAGGGTTAGGGATAGGATGAGGGTGAGGATGAGGGTTAGGGTTAGGGTTAGGTTTAGGTTTAGGGTTAGGGTTAGGGTTAGGGTTAGGGTGAGGGTTAGGGTGAGGATTAGGGTGAGGGTGAGTGTTATGTTTAGGGTTAGAGTTAGGGTTAGGGTTAGGGTAAGGGTGATGGTGAGGATGAGGTTTAGGGTGAGTGTGAGGGTGTGTGTTTGGTTAGGGTTAGTGTTAGGTTTAATTTTAGCATTGGGGTTAGGGTTAGGGTTAGGGTCAGGGTTAAGTTTAGGGTTAGGGTTAGGATGAGGATGAGGGTGATGGTGAGGTTGAGGGTGTGTGTTAGGGATAGGGCTAGGGTTAGGGTTAGTGATAGGGTTAGGGTTATTGTGAGGGTGAGTGTGAGTGTGAGGGTGAGGTTTAGGTTGAGGGTTATGTTTAGGGTTAGGGGTAGGTTTAGGGATAGGGTAAGGTTAGGGTTAGGGTTATGTTTAGGGTTAGGGTGAATGTGAGGGTGAGGGTGATGGTTAGGGTTAGGGTTAGGGCTAGGGTTATGGTTAGGGATAGGGTGAGGGTTAGAGTTAGGGTTAAAATTAGTGTTAGGGTTAGGGTTATAGATAGGGTGAGTGTGAGGGTGAGGGTGAGGTTTATGGTTAGGGTTAGGGTTAGATATAGAGTAAGGGTTAGTGTTAGAGTTAGGGTTAGGGTTAAGGATAGGGTAAGGGTTAGGGTTAGGGTTATGGTGATGATGAGGGTGAGGGTGAGGGTGAGATTGAGGGTGAGGGTGTGTGTTAGGGTTAGGGTTAGGGTTAGGGTTAGGGTTAGGATTAGGGTTAGGGTTAAGGTTAGGTTTAGGGTTAGGGTTAGGGTGATGGTGAGCGTGAGTGTGAGTGTGAGTGGGAGGTTGAGGGTGAGGGTTATGGTTAGGGTTAGTTTTAGGGTTAGGGTTAGGAATAGGGTAAGGT
This sequence comes from Alexandromys oeconomus, assembly GCA_963919705.1. Classification (NCBI taxonomy): domain Eukaryota; kingdom Metazoa; phylum Chordata; class Mammalia; order Rodentia; family Cricetidae; genus Alexandromys; species Alexandromys oeconomus. The sequence goes on from CAWTZB010000196.1 coordinate 70,335,779, forward strand.
TTAGGGTTAGGGTTAGGATTAGTGTTAAGGTTAGTTTTAGGGTTAGGGTGAGCTTAGTGTTAGGGTGAGGTTTGGTGTGAGGCTGAGGGTGAGTGTTAGGGTTAGGGTTAGTTTTAGGGTTAGGGTTAGGGTTAGGGTTATGGTTACAGTTAGGGTGAGGGTGAGGGTTATGGTTAGGGGGAGGGGGAGTGTTAGGGTGAGGGTTTGGTTGAGGGTGAGTGTTAGGTCTAGTGTTAGTGTTAGGGTGAGGATTAGGGTGAGTGTTAGGGTGAGGGTAAGGGTGAGGTTTAGGGATAGGGTTAAGGTGAGGGTGAGGGTTAGGGTGAAGTTTAGGGTGATGATGATTGTTAGTGTTAATGTTAGGGTGAGGGTTAGGGTGAGGGTGAGTGTGAGGATGAGGGTTAGGGTTAGGCTTAGGGTTATGGGAAGAGTGATGGTGAGGGTGAGGGTGAGGGTGAGTGTGAGGGTGTGTGTTAGTGTTAGGGTTAGGTTTAGGGTTAGTTTTAGGGTTAGGTTTAGAGTTAGGGTTAGGCTTAGGGTTAGGTTTATGGTTAGGGTTAGGGTTAGGTTTAGGTTTAGTGTTAGGGTTAGTGTTAGAGTTAGGGTTAGTGTTGTGGTGAGGTTGATTGTGAGTGTGAGTGTGAGTGTGAGGGTGAGGGTTATGGTTATGGTTAGGATTATGGTTAGTGTTAGGGATAGGGTAAGGGTTAGGATTAGGGTTAGGGTTAGGCTTAGGGTTTGGGTTAGGGTTAGGGTAAGGGTTAAGGTTAGGGTTAGGGTTAGTGTGAGAGGAGGGTTATGCTGAGGGTGAGGTTAGGGGTAGAGTTACGGTTAGGGTTAGGGTTAGTGTTAGGTTGAGGGTGAGGTGAGTGTGAGGGTGAGTGTGTGGGTGAGGTTGTGTTTTAGGGTTAGGGTTAGGGTTAGGGTTAGTGTTATGGTTAAAGTTAGGGTGAGGGTGAGGTTTAGAGTTAGGGTTAGGATTAGGGATAGGGTTAGGGTGAGGGTGAGGGTTAGGGTGAGGGTGAGGCTGAGTTTGAGGGTTATTTTTAGGGTTAGAGTTAGGGTTAGGGTTAGGGTAAGGCTGATGGTGAGTGTGAGGGTTAGGGTGAGTGTGAGGGTGTGTGTTTTGTTAGAGTTAGGGTTAGTTTTAGGGTTAGGTTTAGTTTTAGCATTGGGGTTAGGGTTAGGGTTAGTGTCAGGGTTATCGTTACGGTTAGGATGACGATGAGGGTGATGGTGAGGTTGAGGGTGTGTGTTAGGTTTAGTGTTGGGTTAGGGTTAGGGTTAGTGTTAGGGTTAGGTTTAGTGTTAGGGTTATTGTGAGGGTGAGTGTGAGGGTGAGGTTTAGGGTGAGGGTTATGTTTAGGGTTAGGGTTAGGGATAGGGAAAGGTTAGGGTTAGGGTTAGGGTGAATGTGAGGGTGAGGGTGATGGTTAGGGTTAGTGATAGTTTAGGGTTAGGGTTATGGTTAGGGATAGGGTAAGGGTTAGATTTAGGGTTAGGGTTAGGGTTATGGAGAGGGTGAAGGTGAGGGTGAGGGGTATTGTTAGGTTTAGGGTTAGGGATAGAGTAAAGGTTAGGGTTAGAGTTTGGGTTAGGGTTAAGTTTAGGCTTAGGTTTAGGGTTAGGGTGAGGGTTAGGGTGAGGATGATGGGTAGTGATAGTGTTAGGGTTAGGGTTAGTGTTAGTGTTACAGTTAATTTTAGGGTTAGGGTTAGGGTTAGGGTTAGGTGTAGGGTTAGGGTTAAGGTTATGGTTAGGGTTAGGTTGAGGTTGAGGTGAGTGTGAAAGTGAGTGTGTGGGTGAGGTTGTGTTTTAGGTTTAGGGTTAGGGTTAGTGTTATGGTTAAAGTTAGGGTGAGGGTTAGGTTTAGGTTTAGGGTTAGGGTTAGGATTAGGGTTAGTGTTAGGGTGAGGGTGCGGGTTAGGGTGAGGATGATGGTTAATGTTATTGTTAGGGTTAGGGTTAGTGTTAGGGTTAGGGTTAGTTTTAGGGTTAGGTTTATGGTTAGGGTTAGGGGTAGGGGTAGGTTAGGGTTAGGGTTAGGGTTAGGGTTAGGGTTAGGGTTAGGGTGAGGTGAGTGTCAGGGTGAAGGTGTGTGAGGTTGTGTTTAAGGTTTAGGGTTAGGGTTAGGTTTAGTGTTATGGTTTAAGTTAGGGTGAGGGTGAAGGTTAGGGTTAAGGTTAGCGTTAGGATTAGGGTTAGGGTTAGGGTGAGGGTGAGGGTGAGGGTGAGGGTGAGTGTTAGAGTGAGGGTGAGTGTGAGGGTTAGTGTGAGGGTTAGTGTTAGGCTGAGGGTCAGGTTTAGAGTTAGGGTTAGGTTTAGGGTTATGGTTAGGGTTAGGGTGTTGGTGAAGGTAAGGGGCAGGTTGAGGGTGAAGTTTAGGTTGAGGGTGAGGGTGAGGGTTAGGGTAATGGTTAGGGTAACTGTGAGGGTTAGGGTGAGGGTGAGGTTGAGGGTTAGGTTGAGGGTGAGGGTTAGGGTTAGGGTGAAGGTGAGGTTGAGATTGAGTGTTAGGGTAAGAGTTAGGGTGAGGGTGAGGTTTAGGGTTAGGGTTAGGATGAGGGTGAGGGTGAGGGTGAGGGTTAGCGTTAGGGTTAGGGTTAGGTTTAGGGATAGGGTGAGGGTAAGGGTGAGTGTTAGGGTGAGTTTAAGCGTGAGGGTTAGGGATAGGGTTAGGGTGAGGATGAGGGTTAGTGTGAGAGTGAGGCTGAGGTCGAGGGTAAGGGTTATGTTTAGGGTTAGAGTTAGGGTTAGGGTTAGGATAAGGGTGATCGTGAGGGTGAGGGTTAGGGTGAGTGTGAGGGTGTGTGTTTTGTTAGGGTTAGGGTTAGGTTTAGTTTTAGCGTTGGGGTTAGGGTTAGGTTTAGGGTTAGGGTCAGGGTTAGGGTTAGGATGAGGATGAGGGTGATGGTGAGGTTGAGGGTGTGTGTTAGGGATAGGGTTAGGGTTAGGGTTAGTGTTAGGGTAATTGTTAGTGTTAGGGTTAGGGTGATTGTGAGGGTGAGTGTGAGGTTTAGGGTGAGGTTTATGTTTAGGATTAGGGTTAGGGTTAGGGATAGGGTAAGGTTAGGGTTAGGGTTAAGGTTAGGGTAAGTGTTAGGTTAGGGTTATGGAGATGGTGAGTGTGAGGGTGAGGGTGAGGGTTATGGTTATGGTTATGGTTAGGGTTAGGGTTAGGGAAAGAGTAAGGGTTAGGGTTAGAGTTAGGGTTAGGGTTAAGGTTAGGGTAAGTGTTAGGGTTAGGGTTAGGATTTGGGTTAGGGTTAGAATTAGGGTTAGGGTTAGTGTTAGGGTTAGGGTTAGTGTTAGGTTTAGGGTGATGGTGAGGGTGAGTGTGAGTGTGAGTGTGAGGTTGAGGGTGAGGGTTATGGTTAGGGTTAGGGATAGGGTAAGTTTTAGGGTTAGGTTTAGGGTTAAGGTTAGTTTTAGGGTTAGGGTGAGCTTATTGTTAGGGTGAGGTTTGGAGTGAGGGTTAGGGTTAGGGTTAGGGTTAGTTTTAGGGTTAGGGTTAGGGTTAGGGTTCAGGTTAGGGTGAGGATGATGGGTAGTGTTAGTGTTAGGGTTAGTGTTAGTGTTACAGTTAGTTTTAGGTTTAGGTTTAGGGTTAGGATTAGGGTTAGGGGTAGGGTTAGGGTTAGGGTTAGGTTGAGGGTGAGGTGAGTGTGAGGGTGAATCTGTGGGTGAGGTTGTGTTTTAGGGTTAGTTTTAGGGTTAGGGTTAGTGTTATGGTTAAAGTTAGGGTGAGGGTGAGTGTTAGGGGTAGGGTTAGGGTTAGGATTAGGTTTAGGGTTAGGGTGAGGGTGCGGGTTAGGGTGAGGATGATGGTTAGTGTTAGGGTTAGGTTTAGGTTTAGGGTTAGGGTTAGTGTTAGGGTTAGGGTTAGTTTTAGGGTTAGGTTTAGGGTTACGTTTAGCGGTAGGGTTTGGCTTAGGGTTAGGTTGAGAGTGAGGTGAGTGTCAGGGTGAGGGTGTGGGTGAGGTTGTGTTTGAGTGTTAGGGTTATGGTTAGTGTTATGGTTAAAGATACGGTGAGGGTGAGGGTTAGGGTTAGCGTTAGGATTAGGTTAAGGGGTAGGGGTAGGTTGAGGGTGAGGGTGAGCATCAATGTGAGGGTGAGTGTTAGAGTGAGGGTGAGGGTTAGTGTGATGGTTAGGGTTAGTCTGAGGGTTAGGTTTAGAGTTAGGGTAAGGGTTAGGGTTAGGGTTAGGGTTAGGGTTAGGGTTAGGGTGACGGTGAAGGTAAGGGGCAGGTTGAGGGTGAGGGTTAGGTTGAAGGTAAGGCTGAGGGTTAGGGTAAGGGTTAGGGTGAGGGTGAGGGTTAGAGTGAGGGTGAGGTTGAGGGTTAGGGTGAGGGTGAGGGTTATGTTTAGGGTGAAGGTGAGGGTGAGGTTGAGTGTTAGGGTAAGTGTTAGGGTGTGGGTGAGGTTTAGGGTTATGTTGAGGGTGAGGGTTAGGTTTAGGGTAAGGGTTAGGGTTAGGGTGGGGGTTAGGGTGAGTATTAGGGTAGGTTTAAGCGTGAGGGTTAGGGATAGGGTTAGGGTTAGGGTGAGGGTTAGGTTGAGGGTTAGGCTGAGGGTGAGAGTTAGGGTTAGAGTTAGGGTTAGGGTTAGGGTAAGGGTGATGGTAAGGGTGAGGTTGAGGGTGAATGTGAGTGTGTGTGTTAGGGTTAGCGTTACGGTTAGGGTTAGGGTTAGTATTAGTATTAGGCTTATGGTTAGGGTTAGTGTTAGGGTTAGGGTTATGGTGAGGGTGAGTGTGAGACTGAGGGTGAGGCTGAGAGTGAGGGCTATATTTAGTGTTTAGGTTAGGGTTAGGGATAGGGTAAGGGTTAGGGTTAGTGTTAGGGTTAGGTTTAGGGTTAGGGTGAGGGTGAGGGTGAGGGTTAAGGTTAGGGTTAGGGTGAGGGTGAGTGTTAGGGTTAGGGTTAGGGTTAGGGTTAGGGTTAGGGTTAGGGTTAGGGTTAGGGTTAGGGTTAGGGTTAGGGTGAGGGTGAGGGTGAGGGTGAATGTGAGGTTCTGTTTTAGGGTTAGTATTAGGTTAGGGTTAGGGTTAGTGTTAGGTTTAGGGTTAGTGTTAGGGTTAGGGTTATGGTGAGGGTGAGTGTGAGAGTGAGGGTGAGTGTGAGGGTTAGGTTTAGGCTGAGGGTTAGGTTTTGAGTTAGCATTAGGATTAGGTTAGGGTTAGGGTTAGAGTTAGGGTTAGGGTGACGGTGAAGGTAAGTGGCAGGTTGAGGGTGAGGGTTATGATTAGGGTTAGGGTTAGGGATAGAGTAAGGGTTAGGGTTAGAGTTATTGTTAGTGTTAAGGTTAGGGTAAGGGTTAGGGTTAGGGTTATGGTATGATGAGGGTGAGGTTGAGGGTGAGGTTGAGGGTGAGGGTGTGTGTTAGGGTTAGGGTTAGGGTTAGGGTTAGGGTTAGGGTTAGAGTTAGGGTTATGGTTTGGGTTAGGGTTAGGGATAGGGTAAGGATTAGGGTTAGGGTTAGGGTTACAGTTAGTTTTTGTGTTAGGGTGAGCGTGAGTGTTAGGGTGAGGGTTGGGGTGAGGGTGAGGTTGAGGTAGAGGGTTAGTGTTAGGGTTAATTTTAGGGTTAGAGTTAGGGTTACGGTTACAGTTAGGGTGAGGTTGAGGGTTATGGTTAGGGGGAGGGGGAGTGTTAGGGTAAGGGTGATTGTTAGGGTTGGGGTTAGTGTTAGGGTGAGAGTTAGGGTGAGTTTTAGCGTGAGGATAAGTGTGAGGGTAAGGGATAGGGTTAAGGTGAGGGTGAGGGTTAGGGTGAAGGTTAGGGTGATGATGATGGTTAGTGTTAGGGTTAGGGTTAGGGTGTGTGTTAGTGTGAGGGTTAGGGTGAGGGTGAGGGTGAGGGTGAGGATTAGGGTTAGGGTCAGGGTTATGGTAAGGGTTAAGGTTACGGTTAGATATACGTTTAGGTTTAGGGTAAGGGTAAGTGTGAGGGTGAGGATGAGGTTTAGTGTGAGGGTTATGGTAAGGGTGATGGTGAGGTTAGTGTGAGGGTGTGTGTTAGGGTTAGGGTTAGTTTTAGGGTTAGGTTTAGTATTAGGGTTGGGTTAAAGTTAGGGTTAGAGTTAGGGTTAGGGTTAGGGTTAGGGTTAGGGTTAGGGTTAGGGTTAGGGTTAGGGTTAGGTTGAGTGTGAGGTAAGTGTGAGGGTAAGGGTGAGGGTGAGGGTGTGTGTTAGGGTTATGGTTATGGTTATGGTTAGGGTTCGGGTTAGGGTTAGAGTTAGGGTTAGTGTTGTGGTGAGGTTGAGTGTGAGTGTGAGGGTGAGGGTTATGGTTAGTGTTAGGTTTAGGGTTAGGGATAGGGTAAGGGTTAGGATTAGGGTTAGGGATAGGTTTAGGGTTTGGGTTAGGGTTAAGGTGAGGGTGAGGGTTAAGGTTAGGGTTAGTATGAGAGTGAGTGTTAGGCTGAGGGTGAGGTTAGGATTACGGTTAGGGTGAGGGTGAGGGTTAGGGTTAGTGTTAGGGTTAGGGTTAGGGTTAGCCTGTGGGTTAGGTTGTGGATGATGGGTAGTGTTAGGGTTAGGGTTAGTGTTAGTGTTACACTTAGTTTAAGGGTTAGGTTTAGGGTTAGGTTTAGGGGTAAGTTTTGGGTTAGGGTTATGGTTAGGGTTAGGGTTAGGTTGAGGGTGAGGTGAGTGTGAGGGCGAGTTGTGGGTGAGGTTGTGTTTTAGGGTTATTGTTAGGGTTAGGGTTAGGGTGAGGGTGAGTGTTAGGGTAAGGGTTGAGGTGAGGGTGAGGGTGAGGGTTAGGGTGAGGGTTAGGGTTAGGGTGAGGTTGAGGCTGAGGGTGAGTGTGAGTGTGAGGGTTAGGTTTAGTGTTAGGGTGAGTGTTAGGGAAGGGTAAGGTTGAGGGTTAGGGATAGGGTGAGGGTGAGTGTGAGGGTTAGGCTGAGGGTTAGGCTGAGGATGAGGGTTAGCGTGAAGGTGAGTGTGAGGGTTAGGGTTAGGCTGAGGGTTAGGTTTAGAGTTAGGGTTAGGTATAGGTTAGTGTTAGGGTTAGGGTTAGGGTTAGAGTTAGGGTTAGGGTTAGGGTGACGGTGAAGGTAAGTGGCAGGTTGTGGGTGAGGGTTATGGTTAGGGTTAGGGTTAGGGATAGAGTAAGGGTTAGGGTTAGAGTTAGGATTAGGGTTAAGGTTAGGGTAAAGTTTAGGGTTAGGGTTATGGTGATGATGAGGTTGAGGTTGAGGGTGAGGTTGAGGGTGAGGGTGTGTTAGGGTTAGGGTTAGGGTTAGGGTTAGGGTTAGAGTTAGGGTTAGGGTTAGAATTAGGGTTATGGTTTGGGTTAGGGTTAGGAATAGGGTAAGGATTAGGGTTTTGGTTACGGTTAGGTTTACGGTTAGTTTTTGGGTTAGGGTGAGCGTGAGTGTTAGGGTGAGGTTTGGGGTGAGGGTGAGGGTGAGGTAGAGGTTTAGGGTTAGGGTTAGTTTTAGGGTTAGGGTTAGGGTTAGGGTTACGTTTACAGTTAGGGTGAGGGTTATGGTTAGGGGGAGGGGGAGTGTTAGGGTAAGTGTGAGTGTTAGGGTTGGGGTTAGTGTTAGGTTGAGGGTTAGGGTGAGTTTTAGTGTGAGGATAAGGGTGAGGGTTAGGGATAGGGTTAAGGTGAGGGTGAGGGTTAGGGTGAAAGTTAGGGTGATGATGATGGTTAGTATTAGGGTTAGGGTTAGGGTGAGGGTTAGTGTGAGGGTTAGGGTGAGGGTGAGGGTGAGGGTTAGGGTTAAGGTCCGGGTTATGGTAAGGGTGATGTTGAGGGTGAGGGTGAGTGTGAGGGTGTGTGTTAGGGTTAGGGTTATGGTTAGGGTTAGGGTTAGGGTTAGGATTAGGGATAGGGTTAGGTTTAGGGTTAGGGTTAGGGTTAGGGGTAGGTTAGGGTTAGGGTTAGGGTTAGGGTTAGGGTTTGGGTGAGGTGAGTGTCAGGGTGAAGGTGTGGGTGAGGTTGTGTTCAAGGTTTAGGGTTAGGGTTAGGGTTAGTGTTATGGTTAATGTTAGGGTGAGGGTGAGGGTTAGGGTTAAGGTTAGCGTTAGGATTAGGGTTAGGGTTAGGGTGAGTGCGAGGGTGAGCCTGAATGTGAGGGTGAGTGTTAGAGTGAGGGTGAGTGTGAGGGTTAGTGTGAGGGTTAGTGTTAGGCTGAGGGTCAGGTTGAGAGTTAGGGTTAGGTTTAGGGTTAGGGTTAGGGTTAGGGTGTTGGTGAAGGTAAGGTGTAGGTTGAGGGTGAGGGTTAGGTTGAGGGTGAGGGTGAGGGTTAGGGTAAGGGTTCGGGTAAGTGTGAGGGTTAGGGTGAGGGTGAGGTTGAGGGTTAGGTTGAGGGTGAGGGTTAGGGTTAGGGTGAAGGTGAGGTTGAGATTGAGTGTTAGGGTAAGAATTAGGGTGAGGGTGAGGTTTAGGGTTAGGGTTAGGAAGAGGGTGAGGGTGAGGGTCAGCGTTAGGGTTAGGGTTAGGGTTAGGGTGAGGGTTAGGGTGAGTGTTAGGGTGAGTTTAAGCGTCAGGGTTAGGGATAGGGTTATGGTGAGGGTGAGGGTTAGTGTGAGGGTGAGGCTGAGGGCGAGGGTGAGGGTTATGTTTAGGGTTAGATTTAGGGTTAGGGTTAGGGTAAGGGTGATGGTGAGGGTGAGGGTTAGGGTGAGTGTGAGGGTGTGTATTTTATTAGGGTTAGGGATAGGTTTAGATTTAGCATTGGGGTTAGGGTTAGGGTTAGGGTTAGGATGAGGATGAGGGTGATGGTGAGGTTGAGGGTGTGTGTTAGGGATAGGGTTAGGGTTAGGGTTAGTGTTAGGGTAAGGGTTAGTGTTAGGGTTAGGGTTATTGTGAGGGTGAGTGTGAGTGTGAGTGTGAGGTTTAGGGTGAGGTTTATGTTTAGGGTTAGGGTTAGGGTTAGGGATAGGGTAAGGTTAGGTTTAGGGTTAAGGTTAGGGTAAGTGTTAGGTTAGGGTTATGGAGAGGGTGAGTGTGAGTGTGAGGGTGAGGGTTATGGTTAGGGTTAGGGTTAGGGTTAGGGATAGAGTAAGGGTTAGGTTTAGAGTTAGGGTTAGGGTTAAGGTTAGGGTAAGTGTTAGGGTTAGGGTTAGGATTAGGTTTAGGTTTAGGATTAGGGTTAGGGTTATGGTTTGTGTTAGGGTTAGGGTTAGGGTTAGGGTTAGGGTTAGGGTTAGGGTTAGGGTTAGGGTTAGGGTTAGGGTTATGGTGATGGTGAGGGTGAGTGTGAGTGTGAGTGTGAGGTTGAGGGTGAGGGTGAGGTTTATGGTTAGGGTTAGGGTTATGGTTAGGGTTAGGGATAGGGTAAGGTTTAGGGTTAGGGTTATGGTTAATGTTAGTTTTAGTGTTAGGGTGAGCTTAGTGTTATGGTGAGGTTTGGAGTGAGGGTGAGGGTTAGGGTTAGGGTTAATTTTAGGGTTAGGGTTAGGGTTAGGGTTATGGTTACAGTTAGGGTGAGGGTGAGGGTTATGGTTTGGGTGAGGGGGAGTGTTAGGGTGATTGTTAGGGTGAGGGTGAGTGTTAGGGCTAGGGTTAGTGTTAGGGTGAAGATTAGGGTGAGTGTTAGGGTGAGGGTAAGGGTGAGGGTTAGGGATAGGGTTAAGGTGAGGGTGAGGGTTAGGGTGAAGGTTAGGGTGATGATGATTTTTAGTGTTAACATTAGGGTGAGGGTGAGGGTTAGGGTAAGGGTTAGGGTGAGGGTGAGGTTGAGGCTGAGGGTGAGGGTTAGGCTTAGGGTTAGGGTTATGTTAAGGGTGATGGTGAGTGTGAGAGTGAGTGTGAGGGTGTGTGTTAGTGTTAGGGTTAGGGTTAGTTTCAGGGTTAGGTTTAGGGTTAGGTTTAGGGTTAGGGTTAGAGTTAGGGTTAGGGTTATGCTTAGGGTTAGGGTTATGGTTAGGGTTAGAATTAGGTTGAGTGTGAGGTGAGTTTTAGGATGAGGGTGAGGGTGAGGGTGTGTGTTAAGGTTAAGGTTAGGGTTAGGGTTAGTCTTAGGTTTAGGATTAGTGTTAGGGTTAGAGTTAGGGTTAGTGTTGTGGTGAGGTTGAGTGTGAGTGTGAGTGTGAGGGTGAGGGTTATGGTTAGGGTTAGGGTTAGGGTTAGGGTTAGGGATAGGGAAAAGTTAGGATTAGGGTTAGGGTTAGGTTTAGGGTTTGTGTTAGGGTTAGGTTGAGGGTGAGGGTTAAGGTTAGGGTTAGGGTTAGTATGAGAGTGAGGGTTAGGCTGAGAGTGAGGTTAGGGTTAGGGTTAGGTTGAGGGTGAGGGTTAGGTTTAGGGTTAGGAGTTAGGGTTAGGGTTAGGGTTAGTGCAGGGTTAGGTTGAGGATGATGGGTAGTGTTAGTTTTAGGGTTAGTGTTAGTGTTACATTAGTTTAAGGGTTAGGGTTAGGGTTAGGGTTAGGGGGTAAGATTAGGGTTAGGGTTATGGTTAGGGTTAGGTTGAGGGTGAGGTGAGTGTGAGGGTGAGTGTGTGGGTGAGGTTGTGTTTTAGGGTTATTGTTAGGGTTAGGGTTAGGGTCAGGGTGAGTGTTAGAGTAAGGGTTGAGGTGAGGGTGAGGGTGAGGGTGAGGGTTAGGGTGAGGGTTAGGGTTAGGGTGAGGTTGAGGGTGAGGGTGAGTTTGAGTGTGAGGGTTAGGGTTAGGGTTAGGGTAAGTGTTAGGGAAGGGTAAGGTTTAGGGTTAGGGATAGGGTTAGGGTGAGTGTGAGGGTTAGGGTGAGGGTTAGGGTTAGGATGAGGGTTAGCGTGAAGGTGAGTGTGAGGGTTAGGGTTAGGGTTAGAGTTAGTGTTAATGTTAGGGTGAGGGTGAGGGTTAGGTTTAGGGTGAGGGGTGATAGTAAGGGTGAGGGTGTGGGTGAGGGTGTGTTTTAGGGTTAGGGTTAGGGTTAGCGTTAGGATTAGGGTTAGGGTGAGGGTTAGGGTGAGGGTGAGCGTGAATGTGAGGGTGAGTATTAGAGTGAGGGTGAGTGTGAGGGTTAGGTTTAGGCTGAGGGTTAGGTTTAGAGTTAGGGTTAGGGTTAGTTTAGGGTTATGGTTAGGGTGATGGTGAAGGTAAGTGGCAGGTTGAGGGTGAGGGTTATGGTTAGGGTTATTGTTAGGGATAGAGGAACAGTTAGGGTTAGAGTTACTGTTAGGGTTAAGGTTAGGGTAAGGGTTAGGGTTAGGGTTATGGTAATGATGAGGGTGAGGTTGAGGTTGAGGTTGAGGGTGAGGGTGTGTGTTAGGTTTAGGGTTAGGGTTAGGGTTAGAATTAGGGTTAGGGTTAGAGTTAGGGTTATGGTTTGGTTTAGGGTTAGGGATAGGGTAAGGATTAGGGTTAGGATTAGGGTTAGGGGTTAGGGTTAGAGTTAGGGTTAGGGTTAGGGTTAGGGTTAGGGTTAGGGTTAGTGTGAGGGTGAGGGTGAGTGTTAGGGTTAGGGTTAGTGTTAGGGTTAGGGTTACGGTTACAGTTAGGGTGAGGGTGAGGGTTATGGTTAGGGTTAGGGTTAGTGTTATTTTAAGGGTGAGTGTTAGGGTTGGGGTTAGTGTTAGGTGCGGGTTAGGGTGAGTTTTAGCGTGAGGATAAGGGTGAGGGTTAGGGTTAGGGTTAAGGTGAGGGTGAGGGTTAGGTGAAGATTAGGGTGATGGTGATGGTTAGTGTTAGGGTTAGGGTTAGGGTTAGGGTGAGGGTTAGGGTGAGGGTTAGGGTGAGGGTTAGGGTCAGGGTTATGGTAAGGGTGATGGTGAGGGTAGTGTGAGGGTGTGTGTTAGGGTTAGGGTTAGGGTTAGTTTTAGGGTTAGGTTTAGGATTAGGGTTGGGTTAAAGTTAGGGTTAGGGTTAGGGTTAGGGTTAGGGTTAGGTTGATTTTGATGTGAGTGTGAGGGTAAGGGTGAGGGTGAGGGTGTGTGTTAGGGTTATGGTTATCGTTATGGTTAGTGTTAGGTTTAGGGTTAGGGTTAGAGTTAGGGTTAGTGTTGTGGTGAGGTTGAGTGTGAGTGTGAGGGTAAGGGTTATGGTTAGTGTTAGGGTTAGTGTTAGGGATAGGGTAAGGGTTAGGATTAGTGTTAGGGTTAGGTTTAGGGTTTGGGTTAGGGTTAGGTGAGGGTGAGGGTTAAGGTTAGGGTTAGTGTGAGGGTGAGGGTTAGGCTGAGGGTGAGGTTAGGGTTAGGGTTATGGTGAGGGTGAGGGTTAGGGTTAGGGTTAGTGTTAGTGTTAGGGTTAGGGTTAGGTTTAGGGTTAGCGTCAGGGTTAGGTTGAGGGTGATGGGTAGTGTTTGTGTTAGGGTTAGGGTTAGTGTTAGTGTTACACTTAGTTTTAGGGTTAGGTTTAGGGTTAGATTAGGGGTAAGGTTAGGGTTAGGGTTATGGTTAGGGTTAGGGTTAGGTTGAGGGTGAGGTGAGTTTGAGGGTGAGTGTGTGGGTGAGGTTGTGTTTTAGGGTTATTGTTAGGGTTAGGGTTAGGGTGAGGGTGAGTGTTAGGGTAAGGTTTGAGGTGAGGGTGAGAGTGAGGGTGAGTGTTAGTGTGAGTGTTAGGGTTAGGGTGAGGTTGAGGGTGAGGGTGAGTATGAGTGTGAGGATTAGGATTAGGGTTAGGGTGAGTGTTAGGGAAGGGTAAGGTTGAGGGTTAGGGATAGGGTTAGGGTAAGGGTGAGGGTTAGGTTTAGGGTTAGGCTCAGGGTGAGGGTGAGCGTGAAGTTGAGTGTGAAGGTTAGGGTTAGGATTAGGGTGAGGGTTAGTATTAGGGTGAGGGTGAGGGTGATGGTTAGGTTGAGGGTGAGGGTGATCGTAAGGGTGAGGGTTAGGGTGAGTTTTAGGGTGAGGGTGAGGCTCATTTGAGGGTGAGAGTGAGGGTGACTTTGAGGGTTAGCGTAAGGCATAGGGTTACTGATAGGGTTAGTTTTAGGGTAAGGTTGAGGCTGAGGGTGAGCGTGAGGGTTAGGTTTAGTGTGAGGTTGAGGGTGAGGGTGAGTGTAAGGGTTAGCGATAGGGTTAGGGTGAGTGTTAGGATGAGTGTAAGGGTGAGGGTTAGGGATTCGTTTAGGGTGAGGGTGAGGTTTAGTGTGAGGGTTAGGCTGAGGGTGAGGTATAGGATTAGTGTTAGGGTTAGGCTAAGGGTGATGGTGAGGGTGAGGTTTAGGGTGAGTGTGAGGGTGTGTGTTGAGGTTAGGGTTAGGGTTAGTTTTAGCATTGGGGTTAGGGTTAGGGTCAGGGATAGGGTTAGGGTTAGTGTTAGGTTTAGGGTTAGTTTGAGGTTTAGGGTTAGTGTGAGGGTGAGGGTGAGTGTGAGCGTAAAGGTGAGTTTGAGGGTTAGGGTTATTGTTAGGATTAGGGTGAGGGTTAGTGTTAGGGTGAGGGCGAGGGTTAGGTTGAGGGTGAGGGTGATGGTAAGGGTTAGGGTTAGTGTGAGTTTTAGGGTGATTGTAAGAATGAGGGTTTGGGATAGGGTTAGGGTGAGTGTGAGGGTTAGGCTGAGGGTTAGGCTGAGGATGAGGGTGAGCGTGAAGGTGAGTGTGAGGGTTAGGGTTAGGATTAGAGTGAGTGTTAATGTTAGGGCGAGGGTTAGGTTTATGGTGAGGGTGATAGTAAGGGTGAGGGTGTGGGTGAGGATGTGTTTTAGGGTTAGGGTTAGGGTTAGCGTTAGGATTAGGGTTAGGGTTAGGGTGAGGGTGAGGGTGAGGATGAGCGTGAATGTGAGGGTGAGTATTAGAGTGAGGGTGAGTGTGAGGGTTAGGTTTAGGCTGAGGGTTAGGTTTAGAGTTAGGGTTAGGGTTAGGTTAGGGTTATGGTTAGGGTGATGGTGAAGGTAAGTGGCAGGTTGAGGGTGAGGGTTATGGTTAGGGTTATTGTTAGGGATAGAGGAAGAGTTAGGGTTAGAGTTACTGTTAGGGTTAAGGTTAGGGTAAGGGTTAGGGTTAGGGTTATGGTGATGATGAGGGTGAGGTTGAGGTTGAGGGTGAGGGTGTGTGTTAGGGTTAGGGTTAGGGTTAGGGTTAGGGTTAGAATTAGGGTTAGGGTTAGAGTTAGGGTTATGGTTTGGTTTAGGGTTAGGGATAGGGTAAGGATTAAGGTTAGGGTTAGGGTTACAGTTAGTTTTTGGGTTAGGGTGAGCGTGAGTGTTAGGGTGAGGTTTGGGGTGAGGGTGAGGGTGGGTAGAGGGTTAGTGTTAGTTTTAGGGTTAGGGTTACGGTTACAGTTAGGGTGAGGGTGAGGGTTATGGTTAGGGGGAGGGGGAGAGTTAGGGTAAGGGTGAGTGTTAGGGTTGGGGTTAGTGTTAGGGTGCGGGTTAGGGTGAGTTTTAGCGTGAGGATAAGGGTGAGGGTTAGGGATAGGGTTAAGGTGAGGGTGAGAGTTAGGTGAAGATTAGGGTGATGATGATGGTTAGTGTTAGTGTTAGGGTTAGGGTTAGGGTTAGGGTTAGGGTGAGGGTTAGGGTGAGGGTTAGGGTGAGGGTTAGGGTGAGGGTTAGGGTCAGGGTTAGGGTGAGGGTAGGGTGAGGGTTAGGGTGAGGGTTAGGGTCAGGGTTATGGTAAGGGTGATGGTGAGGGTAGTGTGAGGGTGTGTGTTAGGGTTAGGGTTAGGGTTAGTTTTAGGGTTAGGTTTAGGATTAGGGTTGGGTTAAAGTTAGGGTTAGGGTTAGGGTTAGGGTTAGGGTTAGGGTTAGGGTTAGGTTGATTGTGATGTGATTGTGAGGGTAAGGGTGAGGGTGAGGGTGTGTGTTAGGGTTATGGTTATCGTTATGGTTAGTGTTAGGTTTAGGGTTAGGGTTAGAGTTAGGGTTAGTGTTGTGGTGAGGTTGAGTGTGAGTGTGAGGGTAAGGGTTATGGTTAGTGTTAGGGTTAGTGTTAGGGATAGGGTAAGGGTTAGAATTAGTGTTAGGGTTAGGTTTAGGGTTTGGGTTAGGGTTAAGGTGAGGGTGAGGGTTAAGGTTAGGGTTAGTGTGAGAGTGAGGGTCAGGCTGAGGGTGAGGTTAGGGTTAGGGTTATGGTGAGGGTGAGGGTTAGGGTTAGGGTTAGTGTTAGTGTTAGGGTTAGGGTTAGGTTTAGGGTTAGCCTGCGGGTTAGGTTGAGGATGATGGGTAGTGTTTGTGTTAGGGTTAGGGTTAGTGTTAGTGCTACACTTAGTTTTAGGGTTAGGTTTAGGGTTAGATTAGGGGTAAGGTTAGGGTTAGGGTTATGGTTAGGGTTAGGGTTAGGTTGAGGTTGAGGTGAGTTTGATGGTGAGTGTGTGGGTGAGGTTGTGTTTTAGGGTTATTGTTAGGGTTAAGGTTAGGGTGAGGGTGAGTGTTAGGGTAAGGTTTGAGGTGAGGGTGAGAGTGAGGGTGAGGGTTAGTGTGAGGGTTAGGGTTAGGGTGAGGTTGAGGGTGAGGGTGAGTATGAGTGTGAGGATTAGGGTTAGGGTTAGGGTGAGTGTTAGGGAAGGGTATGTTGAGGGTTAGGGATAGGGTTAGGGTAAGGGTGAGGGTTAAGCTCAGGGTGAGGGTGAGCGTGAAGTTGAGTGTGAGGGTTATGGTTAGGGTTAGGATTAGGGTGAGGGTTAGTATTAGGGTGAGGGTGAGAGTGAGGGTTAGGTTGAGGGTGAGGGTGATGGTAAGGGTGAGGGTTAGGGTGAGTGTTAGGGTGAGGGTGAGGGTCATTTGAGGGTGAGAGTGAGGGTGACTTTGAGGGTTAGCGTAAGGCATAGGGTTACTGATAGGGTTAGTTTTAGGGTAAGGTTGAGGCTGAGGGTGAGCGTGAGGGTTAGGTTTAGTGTGAGGTTGAGGGTGAGGGTGAGTGTTAGGGAAGGGAAGGGTTAGGGTTAGGGTTACTGTTAGGGTTAGGTAGAGTGTGAGGTGAGTGTGAGGATGAGTGTGTGGGTGAGGTTGTGTTTTAGGGTTAATGTTATTGTTAAAGTTAGGGTGAAAGTGAGGGTTAGGGTTAGGGTTAGGGTTAGGATTAGGGTTAGTGTTAGGTTGAGGGTGCGGGTAGGGTGAGGATGATGGTTAGTGTTAGTGTTAGGGTTAGTGTTAGGGCTAGGGTTAGTTTTAGGGTTAGGTTTTGGTTAGGGGTAGGGTTACGGTAAGGTTTAGGGTTAGGTTGAGTGTCAGGGTGAGGGTGTGGGTGATGGTTAGGGTGAGGGTGAGGGTTAGGGTGAGGGTGAGGTTGAGGGTTAGAGTAAGGGTTAGGGTGAGGGTGAGGGTTATGGTTAGGGTGAGGGTGAGGGTTAGGGTGAGGGTGAGGGTTAGGATTAGGGTGAAGGTGAGGGTGAGATTGAGTGTTAGGGTGAGAGTTAGGGTGACGGTGAGGTTTAGGGTTAGGGTTAGGGTGAGGGTGAGGGTAAGGGTTAGGGTTAGGTTTAGGGTTAGAGTTAGGGTTAGGGTGAGGTTTAGGGTGAGTGTTAGGGTGAGTTTAAGCGTTAGGGTTAAGGATAGTGTTAGGGTGAGTGTGAGTGTTAGGGTGAGGGTTAGGCTGAGGGTGAGGGTTAGGGTTAGAGTTAGGGTTAGGGTTAGGGTAAGGGTGATGGTTAGGGTTAGGTTGAGGGGTGAATGTGAGGGTGTGTGTTAGGGTTAGCTTTACTGTTAGGGTTAGGGTTAGGGTTAGTGTTAGGGTTAGGGTTATGGTAAGGGTGAGAGTGAGGGTGAGGCTGAGGGTGAGGGTTATATTTACTGTTAGGGTTAGGGTTAGGGTGAGGGTGAGGGTTAGGGTGAGCGTGAGGGTTAGGGTTAGGGTTAGGGTTGGGGTTAGGGTGAGGGTGAGGTTGAGGGTTTGGGTTAGGGTTAGTGTTAGGGTTAGAGTTAGGGTTAGGGTTAGGTAAGGGTGATGGTGATGGTGAGGGTGAGGGTGTGTGTTAGGGTTAGCGTTAAGATAAGGGTTAGGGTTAGTGTTAGTGTTAGGGGTAGTGTTAGGGTTAGGGTTATGGTGATTGTGAGTGTGAGAGTGAGGGTGAGGCTGAGGGTGAGGTTATATTTACGGTTAGGTTTAGGGTTAGGTTTAGGGTTAGGGAGAGGGTGAGCGTGAGGGTTAGGTTTAGGGTTAGGGTGAGGGTAAGGGTTAGGTTTAGGGTTAGGGTTAGGGTTAGCCTTAGGGTTAGGGATAGTGTTAGGGTGAGGGTGAGTGTTAGGGTTAGGGCGAAGTTGAGGGTGAGATTGAGTGTTAGGGTAAGAGTTAGGGGGAGGGTGAGGTTTAGGGTTAGGGTTAGGGTGAGTGTTAGGGTGTGTTTAAGCGTAAGGGTTAGGGATAGGGTTAGGGTTAGGGTGAGGGTTAGGGTCAGGGTTAGGGTGAGGGTGAGAGTTAGGTTTAGTTAGGGTAAGGGTGATGGTGAGGGTGAGGGTGAGGGTTTATGTGAGGGTGTGTGTTAGGTTTAGCGTTACGGTTAGGGTTAGGGTTATGGTTAGTGTTAGGGTTAGGGTTATGGTGAGGGTGAGTGTGAGAGTGAGGGTGAGGGTGAGTGTTATATTTAGGGTTAGGGTTAGGGATAGGGTAAGGGTTAGGGTTAGGGTTAGGGTGAGGGTTAGGGTTAGGGTAATGGTGATGATGAGGGTGAGGGTGAATGTGAGGGTGTGTGTTAGGGTTAGCTTTACTGTTAGGGTTAGGGTTAGGGTTAGTGTTAGGGTTAGGGTTATGGTAAGGGTGAGTTTGAGAGTGAGGGTGAGGCTGAGGGTGAGGGTTATATTTACTGTTAAGGTTAGAGGTAGGGATAGGGTAAGGGTTAGTGTTAGGGTTAGGGTTAGGGTTAGGGTTAGGCTTAGGGTGAGGGTGAGCGTGAGGGTTAGGGTTAGGGTTAGGGTTAGGGTTGGGGTTAGGGTGAGGGTGAGGTTGAGGGTTTGGGTTAGGGTTAGTGTTAGGGTTAGAGTTAGGGTTAGGGTTAGGGTAAGGGTGATGGTGAGGGTGAGGGTGAGGGTGTGTGTTAGGGTTAGCGTTAAGTTTAGGGTTAGGGTTAGTGTTAGTGTTAGGGTTAGTGTTAGGGTTAGGGTTAGGGTGATTGTGAGAGTTAGGGTGAGGCTGAGGGTGAGGTTATATTTAGGGTTAGGTTTAGGGTTAGAGTTAGGGTTAGGGTGAGGGTGAGCGTGAGGGTTAGGGTTAGGGTTAGGGTGAGGGTAAGGGTTAGGGTTAGGGTTAGGGTCAGGGTTAGGCTTAGGGTTAGGGATAGTGTTAGGGTGAGGGTGAGTGTTAGGGTGAGGGTTGAAATGAGGGTGAGGGTGAGGGTTAGTGTGATGGTTAGGGTGAGGGTGAGGGTTAGGGTTAGGGCTAAGTTGAGGGTGAGATTGAGTGTTAGGGTAAGAGTTAGGGGAGGGTGAAGTTTAGGGTTAGGGTTAGGGTTAGGGTGAGGGTTAGGGTCAGGGTTAGGATGAGGGTGAGAGTTAGGTTTAGTTAGGGTTAGGGTTAGGGTAAGGGTGATGGTGAGGGTGAGGGTGAGGGTTTATGTGAGGGTGTGTGTTAGGTTTAGAATTACGGTTAGGGTTATGGTTATGGTGAGGGTGAGTGTGAGAGTGAGGGTGAGGGTGAGTGTTATATTTAGGGTTAGGGTTAGGGATAGGGTAAGGGTTAGGGTTAGGGTTAGGGTGAGGGTTAGGTTTAGGGTAAGGGTGATGATGAGGGTGAGGGTGAATGTGAGGGTGTGTGTTAGGGTTATCGTTAAGGTTAGTGTTAGGTTTAGTGTTAGGGTTAGTGTTAGTGTTAGGGTTAGGGTTATGGATAGGGTGAGTGTGAGAGTGAGGGTGAGGCTGAGGGTGAGGTTTATATTTAGATTTAGGGTTAGGGTTAGGGTTAGTGTGAGCGTGAGGGTTATGGTTAGGGTGAGGGTGAGGGTTAGGGTTAGGGTTAGGGTTATGGTTAGGAGTTAGGGTTAGGGTTAGGGTTAGGGTTAGGGTTAGGGTTAGGGTTAGGGTTAGGTAAGGGTGATGAGTGAGGGTGAGGGTGAGGGTGAATGAGGGTGTGTGTTAGGGTTAGCGTTAAGGTTAGGGTTAGGGTTAGTGTTAGGGTTAGTGTTAGTGTTAGGGTTAGGGTTATGGTTTGTGTTAGGGTTAGGGTTAGGGTTAGGGTTAGGGTTAGGGTTAGGGTTAGGGTTAGGGTTAGGGGTTAGGGTTATGGTGATGGTGAGGGTGAGTGTGAGTGTGAGTGTGAGGTTGAGGGTGAGGGTGAGGTTTATGGTTAGGGTTAGGGTTATGGTTAGGGTTAGGGATAGGGTAAGGTTTAGGGTTAGGGTTATGGTTAATGTTAGGTTTAGTGTTAGGGTGAGCTTAGTGTTATGGTGAGGTTTGGGAGTGAGGGTGAGGGTTAGGTTAGGGTTAATTTTAGGGTTAGGGTTAGGGTTAGGGTTATGGTTACAGTTAGGGTGAGGGTGAGGGTTATGGTTTGGGTGAGGGGGAGTGTTAGGGTGATTGTTAGGGTGAGGGTGAGTGTTAGGGCTAGGGTTAGTGTTAGGGTGAAGATTAGGGTGAGTGTTAGGGTGAGGGTAAGGGTGAGGGTTAGGGATAGGGTTAAGGTGAGGGTGAGGGTTAGGGTGAAGGTTAGGGTGATGATGATTTTTAGTGTTAACATTAGGGTGAGGGTGAGGGTTAGGGTAAGGGTTAGGGTGAGGTTGAGGCTTAGGGTGAGGGTTAGGCTTAGGGTTAGGGTTAGTGTTAAGGGTGATGGTGAGTGTGAGAGTGAGTGTGAGGGTGTGTGTTAGTGTTAGGGTTAGGGTTAGTTTCAGGGTTAGGTTTAGGGTTAGGTTTAGGGTTAGGGTTAGAGTTAGGGTTAGGGTTATGCTTAGGGTTAGGGTTATGGTTAGGGTTAGAATTAGGTTGAGTGTGAGGTGAGTTTTAGGATGAGGGTGAGGGTGAGGGTGTGTGTTAAGGTTAAGGTTAGGGTTAGGGTTAGTCTTAGGTTTAGGATTAGTGTTAGGGTTAGAGTTAGGGTTAGTGTTGTGGTGAGGTTGAGTGTGAGTGTGAGTGTGAGGGTGAGGGTTATGGTTAGGGTTAGGGTTAGGGTTAGGGTTAGGGATAGGGAAAAGTTAGGATTAGGGTTAGGGTTAGGTTTAGGGTTTGTGTTAGGGTTAGGTTGAGGGTGAGGGTTAAGGTTAGGGTTAGGGTTAGTATGAGAGTGAGGGTTAGGCTGAGAGTGAGGTTAGGGTTAGGGTTAGGGTGAGGGTGAGGGTTAGGTTTAGGGTTAGAGTTAGGGTTAGGGTTAGGGTTAGCCTGCGGGTTAGGTTGAGGATGATGGGTAGTGTTAGGTTTAGGGTTAGTGTTAGTGTTACACTTAGTTTAAGGGTTAGGTTTAGGGTTAGGGTTAGGGGTAAGATTAGGGTTAGGGTTATGGTTAGGGTTAGGTTGAGGGTGAGGTGAGTGTGAGGGTGAGTGTGTGGGTGAGGTTGTGTTTTAGGGTTATTGTTAGGGTTAGGGTTAGGGTCAGGGTGAGTGTTAGAGTAAGGGTTGAGGTGAGGGTGAGGGTGAGGGTGAGGGTGAGGGTTAGGGTGAGGGTTAGGGTTAGGGTGAGGTTGAGGGTGAGGGTGAGTTTGAGTGGTGAGGGTTAGGGTTAGGGTTAGGGTAAGTGTTAGGGAAGGGTAAGGTTGAGGGTTAGGGATAGGGTTAGGGTGAGTGTGAGGGTTAGGCTGAGGGTTAGGCTGAGGATGAGGGTGAGCGTGAAGGTGAGTGTGAGGGTTAGGGTTAGGATTAGAGTGAGTGTTAATGTTAGGGTGAGGGTGAGGGTTAGGTTTAGGGTGAGGGTGATAGTAAGGGTGAGGGTGTGGGTGAGGATGTGTTTTAGGGTTAGGGTTAGGGTTAGCGTTAGGATTAGGGTTAGGGTGAGGGTTAGGGTGAGGGTGAGCGTGAATGTGAGGGTGAGTATTAGAGTGAGGGTGAGTGTGAGGGTTAGGTTTAGGCTGAGGGTTAGGTTTAGAGTTAGGGTTAGGGTTAGTTTAGGGTTATGGTTAGGGTGATGGTGAAGGTAAGTGGCAGGTTGAGGGTGAGGGTTATGGTTAGGGTTATTGTTAGGGATAGAGGAACAGTTAGGGTTAGAGTTACTGTTAGGGTTAAGGTTAGGGTAAGGGTTAGGGTTAGGGTTATGGTAATGATGAGGGTGAGGTTGAGGTTGAGGTTGAGGGTGAGGGTGTGTGTTAGGTTTAGGGTTAGGGTTAGGGTTAGAATTAGGGTTAGGGTTAGAGTTAGGGTTATGGTTTGGTTTAGGGTTAGGGATAGGGTAAGGATTAGGGTTAGGATTAGGGTTAGGGGTTAGGGTTAGAGTTAGGGTTAGGGTTAGGGTTAGGGTTAGGGTTAGGGTTAGTGTGAGGGTGAGGGTGAGTGTTAGGGTTAGGGTTAGTGTTAGGGTTAGGGTTACGGTTACAGTTAGGGTGAGGGTGAGGGTTATGGTTAGGGTAAGGGTGAGTGTTATTTTAAGGGTGAGTGTTAGGGTTGGGGTTAGTGTTAGGGTGCGGGTTAGGGTGAGTTTTAGCGTGAGGATAAGGGTGAGGGTTAGGGATAGGGTTAAGGTGAGGGTGAGGGTTAGGTGAAGATTAGGGTGATGATGATGGTTAGTGTTAGGGTTAGGGTTAGGGTTAGGGTTAGGGTGAGGGTTAGGGTGAGGGTTAGGGTGAGGGTTAGGGTCAGGGTTATGGTAAGGGTGATGGTGAGGGTAGTGTGAGGGTGTGTGTTAGGGTTAGGGTTAGGGTTAGTTTTAGGGTTAGGTTTAGGATTAGGTTGGGTTAAAGTTAGGGTTAGGGTTAGGGTTAGGGTTAGGGTTAGGTTGATTTTGATGTGAGTGTGAGGGTAAGGGTGAGGGTGAGGGTGTGTGTTAGGGTTATGGTTATCGTTATGGTTAGTGTTAGGTTTAGGGTTAGGGTTAGAGTTAGGGTTAGTGTTGTGGTGAGGTTGAGTGTGAGTGTGAGGGTAAGGGTTATGGTTAGTGTTAGGGTTAGGTGTTAGGGATAGGGTAAGGGTTAGGGTTAGTGTTAGGGTTAGGTTTAGGGTTTGGGTTAGGGTTAAGGTGAGGGTGAGGGTTAAGGTTAGGTTAGTGTGAGAGTGAGGGTCAGGCTGAGGGTGAGGTTAGGGTTAGGGTTATGGTTAGGGTGAGGGTTAGGGTTAGGGTTAGTGTTAGTGTTAGGGTTAGGGTTAGGTTTAGGGTTAGCCTGCGGGTTAGGTTGAGGATGATGGGTAGTGTTTGTGTTAGGGTTAGGGTTAGTGTTAGTGTTACTAGTTTTAGGGTTAGGTTTAGGGTTAGATTAGGGGGTTAGGGTTAGGGTTATGGTTAGGGTTAGGGTTAGGTTGAGGGTGAGGTGAGTTTGAGGGTGAGTGTGTGGGTGAGGTTGGTTTTAGGGTTATTGTTAGGGTTAGGGTTAGGGTGAGGGTGAGTGTTAGGGTAAGGTTTGAGGTGAGGGTGAGAGTGAGGGTGAGTGTTAGTGTGAGTGTTAGGGTTAGGGTGAGGTTGAGGGTGAGGGTGAGTATGAGTGTGAGGATTAGGATTAGGGTTAGGGTGAGTGTTAGGGAAGGGTAAGGTTGAGGGTTAGGGATAGGGTTAGGGTAAGGGTGAGGGTTAGGTTTAGGGTTAGGCTCAGGGTGAGGGTGAGCGTGAAGTTGAGTGTGAAGGTTAGGGTTAGGATTAGGGTGAGGGTTAGTATTAGGGTGAGGGTGAGGGTGATGGTTAGGTTGAGGGTGAGGGTGATCGTAAGGGTGAGGGTTAGGGTGAGTTTTAGGGTGAGGGTGAGGCTCATTTGAGGGTGAGAGTGAGGGTGACTTTGAGGGTTAGCGTAAGGCATAGGGTTACTGATAGGGTTAGTTTTAGGGTAAGGTTGAGGCTGAGGGTGAGCGTGAGGGTTAGGTTTAGTGTGAGGTTGAGGGTGAGGGTGAGTGTAAGGGTTAGCGATAGGGTTAGGGTGAGTGTTAGGATGAGTGTAAGGGTGAGGGTTAGGGATTCGTTTAGGGTGAGGGTGAGGTTTAGTGTGAGGGTTAGGCTGAGGGTGAGGTATAGGATTAGTGTTAGGGTTAGGCTAAGGGTGATGGTGAGGGTGAGGTTTAGGGTGAGTGTGAGGGTGTGTGTTGAGGTTAGGGTTAGGGTTAGTTTTAGCATTGGGGTTAGGGTTAGGGTCAGGGATAGGGTTAGGGTTAGTGTTAGGTTTAGGGTTAGTTTGAGGTTTAGGGTTAGTGTGAGGGTGAGGGTGAGTGTGAGCGTAAAGGTGAGTTTGAGGGTTAGGGTTATTGTTAGGATTAGGGTGAGGGTTAGTGTTAGGGTGAGGGCGAGGGTTAGGTTGAGGGTGAGGGTGATGGTAAGGGTTAGGGTTAGTGTGAGTTTTAGGGTGAGTGTAAGAATGAGGGTTTGGGATAGGGTTAGGTGAGTGTGAGGGTTAGGCTGAGGGTTAGGGTGAGGATGAGGGTGAGGGTTAAGGTGAGTGTTAGGGTTAGGGTTAGGGTTAGGTGAGTGTTAATGTTAGGGGTTAGGGTTAGGTTTTGGTTAGGGTTAGTTAGGGTGAGGGTGTGGGTGAGGATGTGTTTTAGGGTTAGGGTTAGGGTTAGCGTTAGGATTAGGGTTAGGGTTAGAGTGAGGGTGAGGGTGAGGGTGAGCGTGAATGGTGAGGGTGAGTGTTAGAGTGAGGGTGAGTGTGAGGGTTAGGTTTAGGGTAGGGTTAGGTTTAGAGTTAGGGTTAGGGTTAGGTTAGGGTTAGGGTTAGGGTGATGGTTAAGGTAAGTGGAGGTTGAGGGTGAGGGTTATGGTTAGGGTTATTGTTAGGGATAGAGGAAGAGTTAGGGTTAGAGTTACTGTTAGGGTTAAGGTTAGGGTAAGGGTTAGGGTTAGGGTTATGGTGATGATTAGGGTGAGGTTGAGGTTGAGGGTGAGGGTGTGTGTTAGGGTTAGGGTTAGGGTTAGGTTAGGTTAGTATTAGGGTTAGGGTTAGAGTTAGGGTTATGGTTTGGTTTAGGGTTAGGGTTAGGGTTAGGATTAGGGTTAGGGTTAGGTTAGGGTTAGTTTTTGGGTTAGGGTGAGCGTGAGTGTTAGGGTGAGGTTTGGGGTGAGGTGAGGGTGAGGGGTAGAGGGTTAGTGTTAGGTTTAGGGTTAGGGTTAGGGTTACGGTTAGGGGTTAGGGTGAGGGTTATGGTTAGGGGGAGGGGGAGAGTTAGGGTAAGGGTGAGTGTTAGGGTTGGGGTTAGTGTTAGGGTGGGGTTAGGTGAGTTTTAGGGTGAGGATTAGGGGTGAGGGTTAGGGTTAGGGTTAAGGTGAGGGTGAGAGTTAGGTGAAGATTAGGGTGATGATGATGGTTAGTGTTAGTGTTAGGGTTAGGGTTAGGGTTAGGGTTAGGGTGAGGGTTAGGTTAGGGTTAGGTGAGGGTTAGGTGAGGGTTAGGGTTAGGGTTAGGGTGAGGGTAGGGTGAGGGTTAGGGTGAGGGTTAGGGTTAGGGTTAGGGTAAGGGTGATGGTGAGGGTAGTGTGAGGGTGTGTGTTAGGGTTAGGGTTAGGGTTAGTTTTAGGGTTAGGTTTAGGATTAGGGTTGGGTTAAAGTTAGGGTTAGGGTTAGGGTTAGGGTTAGGGTTAGGGTTAGGTTGATTGTGAGTGATTGTGAGGGTAAGGGTGAGGGTGAGGGTGTGTGTTAGGGTTATGGTTATGGTTATGGTTAGGGTTAGGTTTAGGGTTAGGGTTAGGAGTTAGGGTTAGTGTTGTGGTGAGGTTGAGGGTGAGTGTGAGGGTAAGGGTTATGGTTAGTGTTAGGGTTAGTGTTAGGGTTAGGGTAAGGGTTAGAATTAGTGTTAGGGTTAGGTTTAGGGTTTGGGTTAGGGTTAGGGTGAGGGTGAGGGTTAAGGTTAGGGTTAGGGTGAGAGTGAGGGTAGGGTGAGGGTGAGGTTAGGGTTAGGGTTATGGTGAGGGTGAGGGTTAGGGTTAGGGTTAGTGTTAGTGTTAGGGTTAGGGTTAGGTTTAGGGTTAGGTCATGCGGGTTAGGTTGAGGATGATGGGTAGTGTTTGTGTTAGGGTTAGGGTTAGTGTTAGGGTTAGTTTTAGGGTTAGGTTTAGGGTTAGATTAGGGGTAAGGTTAGGGTTAGGGTTATGGTTAGGGTTAGGGTTAGGTTGAGGTTGAGGTGAGTTTGATGGTGAGTGTGTGGGTGAGGTTGTGTTTTAGGGTTATTGTTAGGGTTAAGGTTAGGGTGAGGGTTAGTGTTAGGGTAAGGTTTGAGGTGAGGGTGAGAGTGAGGGTGAGGGTTAGGTGAGGGTTAGGGTTAGGGTGAGGTTGAGGGTGAGGGTGAGTATGAGTGTGAGGTTTAGGGTTAGGGTTAGGGTGAGTGTTAGGGAAGGGTATGTTAGGGTTAGGGTTAGGGTTAGGGTTAGGGTGAGGGTTAAGCTCAGGGTGAGGGTTAGCGTGAAGTTGAGTGTTAGGGTTATGGTTAGGGTTAGGGTTAGGGTGAGGGTTAGGATTAGGGTGAGGGTGAGGGTTAGGGTTAGGTTGAGGGTGAGGGTGATGGTAAGGGTGAGGGTTAGGGTGAGTGTTAGGGTGAGGTGAGGGTCAGTTTGAGGGTTAGAGTGAGGGTGACTTTGAGGGTTAGCGTAAGGGATAGGGTTACTGATAGGGTTAGGTTTAGGGTAAGGTTGAGGCTGAGGGTGAGCGTGAGGGTTAGGTTTAGTGTGAGGTTGAGGGTGAGGGTGAGTGTTAGGGAAGGGAAGGGTTAGGGTTAGGGTTACTGTTAGGGTTAGGTAGAGTGTGAGGTGAGTGTGAGGATGAGTGTGTGGGTGAGGTTGTGTTTTAGGGTTAATGTTAGTGTTAAAGTTAGGGTGAAAGTGAGGGTTAGGGTTAGGGGTTAGGGTTAGGATTAGGGTTAGTGTTAGGTTGAGGGTGCGGGTAGGGTGAGGGTGATGGTTAGTGTTAGTGTTAGGGTTAGTGTTAGGGCTAGGGTTAGTTTTAGGGTTAGGTTTTGGTTAGGGGTAGGGTTACGGTAAGGTTTAGGGTTAGGTTGAGTGTCAGGGTGAGGGTGTGGGTGATGGTTAGGGTGAGGGTGAGGGTTAGGGTGAGGGTGAGGTTGAGGGTTAGAGTAAGGGTTAGGGTGAGGGTGAGGGTTATGGTGAGGGTGAGGGTGAGGGTTAGGGTGAGGGTGAGGGTTAGGATTAGGGTGAAGGTGAGGGTGAGATTGAGTGTTAGGGTGAGAGTTAGGGTGAGGGTGAGGTTTAGGGTTAGGGTTAGGGTGAGGGTGAGGGTAAGGGTTAGGGTTAGGTTTAGGGTTAGAGTTAGGGTTAGGGTGAGGTTTAGGGTGAGTGTTAGGGTGAGTTTAAGCGTTAGGGTTAAGGATAGTGTTAGGGTGAGTGTGAGTGTTAGGGTGAGGGTTAGGCTGAGGGTGAGAGTTAGGGTTAGAGTTAGGGTTAGGGTTAGGGTAAGGGTGATGGTGAGGGTGAGGTTGAGGGTGAATGTGAGGGTGTGTGTTAGGGTTAGCTTTAGTGTTAGGGTTAGGGTTAGGGTTAGTGTTAGGGTTAGGGTTATGGTAAGGGTGAGAGTGAGGGTGAGGCTGAGGGTGAGGGTTATATTTACTGTTAGGGTTAGGGTTAGGGTGAGGGTGAGGGTGAGGGTGAGCGTGAGGGTTAGGGTTAGGGTTAGGGTTGGGGTTAGGGTGAGGGTGAGGTTGAGGGTTTGGGTTAGGGTTAGTGTTAGGGTTAGAGTTAGGGTTAGGGTTAGGGTAAGGGTGATGGTGATGGTGAGGGTGAGGGTGTGTGTTAGGGTTAGCGTTAAGATAAGGGTTAGGGTTAGTGTTAGTGTTAGGGGTAGTGTTAGGGTTAGGGTTATGGTGATTGTGAGTGTGAGAGTGAGGGTGAGGCTGAGGGTGAGGTTATATTTACGGTTAGGTTTAGGGTTAGGTTTAGGGTTAGGGAGAGGGTGAGCGTGAGGGTTAGGGTTAGGGTTAGGGTGAGGGTAAGGGTTAGGTTTAGGGTTAGGGTTAGGGTTAGCGTTAGGGTTAGGGATAGTGTTAGGGTGAGGGTGAGTGTTAGGGTTAGGGCGAAGTTGAGGGTGAGATTGAGTGTTAGGGTAAGAGTTAGGGGGAGGGTGAGGTTTAGGGTTAGGGTTAGGGTGAGTGTTAGGGTGTGTTTAAGCGTAAGGGTTAGGGATAGGGTTAGGGTTAGGGTGAGGGTTAGGGTCAGGGTTAGGATGAGGGTGAGAGTTAGGTTTAGTTAGGGTAAGGGTGATGGTGAGGGTGAGGGTGAGGGTTTATGTGAGGGTGTGTGTTAGGTTTAGCGTTACGGTTAGGGTTAGGGTTATGGTTAGTGTTAGGGTTAGGGTTATGGTGAGGGTGAGTGTGAGAGTGAGGGTGAGGGTGAGTGTTATATTTAGGGTTAGGGTTAGGGATAGGGTAAGGGTTAGGGTTAGGGTTAGGGTGAGGGTTAGGGTTAGGGTAATGGTGATGATGAGGGTGAGGGTGAATGTGAGGGTGTGTGTTAGGGTTAGCTTTACTGTTAGGGTTAGGGTTAGGGTTAGTGTTAGGGTTAGGGTTATGGTGAGGGTGAGTTTGAGAGTGAGGGTGAGGCTGAGGGTGAGGGTTATATTTACTGTTAAGGTTAGAGGTAGGGATAGGGTAAGGGTTAGTGTTAGGGTTAGGGTTAGGGTTAGGGTTAGGGTTAGGCTGAGGGTGAGGGTGAGCGTGAGGGTTAGGGTTAGGGTTAGGGTTAGGGTTGGGGTTAGGGTGAGGGTGAGGTTGAGGGTTTGGGTTAGGGTTAGTGTTAGGGTTAGGTTAGGGTTAGGGTTAGGGTAAGGGTGATGGTGAGGGTGAGGGTGAGGGTGTGTGTTAGGGTTAGCGTTAAGTTTAGGGTTAGGGTTAGTGTTAGTGTTAGGGTTAGTGTTAGGGTTAGGGTTACGGTGATTGTGAGAGTGAGGGTGAGGCTGAGGGTGAGGTTATATTTAGGGTTAGGTTTAGGGTTAGAGTTAGGGTTAGGGTGAGGGTGAGCGTGAGGGTTAGGGTTAGGGTTAGGGTGAGGGTAAGGGTTAGGTTTAGGGTTAGGGTCAGGGTTAGGCTTAGGGTTAGGGATAGTGTTAGGGTGAGGGTGAGTGTTAGGGTGAGGGTTGAAATGAGGGTGAGGGTGAGGGTTAGTGTGATGGTTAGGGTGAGGGTGAGGGTTAGGGTTAGGGCGAAGTTGAGGGTGAGATTGAGTGTTAGGGTAAGAGTTAGGGGGAGGGTGAAGTTTAGGGTTAGGGTTAGGGTTAGGGTGAGGGTTAGGGTCAGGGTTAGGATGAGGGTGAGAGTTAGGTTTAGTTAGGGTTAGGGTTAGGGTAAGGGTGATGGTGAGGGTGAGGGTGAGGGTTTATGTGAGGGTGTGTGTTAGGGTTAGAATTACGGTTAGGGTTATGGTTATGGTGAGGGTGAGTGTGAGAGTGAGGGTGAGGGTGAGTGTTATATTTAGGGTTAGGGTTAGGGATAGGGTAAGGGTTAGGGTTAGGGTTAGGGTGAGGGTTAGGTTTAGGGTAAGGGTGATGATGAGGGTGAGGGTGAATGTGAGGGTGTGTGTTAGGGTTATCGTTAAGGTTAGTGTTAGGTTTAGTGTTAGGGTTAGTGTTAGTGTTAGGGTTAGGGTTATGGATAGGGTGAGTGTGAGAGTGAGGGTGAGGCTGAGGGTGAGGTTTATATTTAGATTTAGGGTTAGGGTTAGGGTTAGTGTGAGCGTGAGGGTTATGGTTAGGGTGAGGGTGAGGGTTAGGGTTAGGGTTAGGGTTATGGTTAGGGTTAGGGTTAGGGTTAGGGTTAGGGTTAGGTTAGGGTTAGGGTAAGGGTGATGATGAGGGTGAGGGTGAGGGTGAATGTGAGGGTGTGTGTTAGGGTTAGCATTAAGGTTAGGGTTAGGGTTAGTGTTAGGGTTAGTGTTAGTGTTAGGGTTAGGGTTATGGTTAGGGTGAGTGTGAGAGTGAGGGTGAGGCTGAGGGTGAGGTTTATATTTAGGGTTAGGGTTTGGGTTAGGGTTAGGGTTAGTGTTAGGGTTAGTGTGAGCGTGAGGGTTAGGGTTAGGGTGAGGGTGAGTGTGAGGGTTAGGGTTAGGGTTAAGGTTAGGGTTAGGCTTAGGGTTATGGTTAGGGTTAGGGTGAGGGTGAGTGTTAGGGTAAGGGTTGAGGTGAGGGTGAGGGTGAGGGTGAGGGTGAGGGGCAGGGTGAGGGTTAGGGTTAGGGTGAGGTTGAGGGTGAGTGTGAGGGTGAGTGTGAGTGTGAGTGTTAGGGTTAGGGTTAGGGTGATTGTTAGGGAAGGGTAAATTTGATGGTTAGTGATAGGGTTAGGGTAAGGGTGAGGGTTAGGGTGTGGGTTAGCCTCAGGGTGAGGGTGAGCGTGAAGTTGAGTGTGAGGGTTAGGGTTAGGATTAGGGTGAGGGTTAGTGTTAGGGTGAGTGTGACGGTGAGGGTGAGGGTTAGGTTGAGGGTGAGGGTGGAGGTAAGTGTTAGGGTTAGGGTGAGTGTTAGGGTGAGGGTGAGGGTCATTTTGAGGGTGAGAGTGAGGGTGACTTTGAGGGTTAGTGTAAGGCTTAGGGTTACGGATAGGGTTAGTTTTAGGGTTAGGGTTAGGGTGAGGGTGAGGGTTAGGTTTAGGGTGAGGTTGAGGGTGAGGGTTAGTGTGAGGGTTAGAGATAGCGTTAGGGTAAGTGTTATGATGAGTGTAATGGTGACGTGGGTTAGGGTGAGGGTGAGGGTTAGGGTGAGGGTTAGGCTGAGGGTGAGGTTGAGGGATAGGGTTAGTGTTAGGGTTAGGGTAAGGGTGATGGTGAGGGTGAGGGTTAGGGTGAGTGTAAGGGTGTGTGTTTAGGTTAGGGTTTGGGTTAGGGTTAGGGTTAGGGTTAAGGTTAGATTTAGCATTGGGGTTAGGGTTAGGGTCAATTTTAGGGTTAGGGTTAGGATTAGGGTGAGGGTGATGGTGAGGTGAGGGTGTGTGATAGGGTTTGGGTTAGGGTTAGGGTTAGGGTTAGGGTTAGTGTTAGGGTTAGGGTTAGTGTTAGGGTTAGGGTTATGGTGAGGGTAAGTGTGAGTGTGAGTGTGAGGTTGAGGGCGAGGGTTATGTTTAAGGTCAGGGTTAGGGTTAGGGATTGGGTAAGGTTAGGGTTAGGGGTAGTATTAGGGTTAGGGTTAGGGTTATGGCTTGGGATAGGGTTAGGGTGAGTGTGAGTTTGAGGTGAGTGTGAGGATGATGGTGAGGGTGAGGGTATGTGTTAGGGTTAGGGTTAGGTTTAGTGTTAGGGTCAGGGTTAGTGTTAGGGTTATGGTTGTGGTGAGGGTGACTGTGAGTGTGAGTGTGAGGGTGAAGGTTATGGTTATGGTTAGGGTTAGGGTTAGGGATTGGGTTAGGGTTAGGGTTAGTCTTATGGTTACCGTTAGGGTTAGGGTTAGTGTTAGTGTGAGGGTTAGGGTTAAGGGGAGGGGGGTGTTTAGGGTGAGGGTTAGGGTGAGGCTGAATGTTAGGGTTATGGTGAGTATTATGGTGAGGGTAAGGGTGAGTGTTAGGGATAGGCTTAGGGTGAGGGTGAGGGTTAGGTTTAGTGTGAGGTTGAGGGTGAGGGTGAGTGTGAGGGTTAGAGATAGGGTTAGGGTGAGAGTTAGGATGAGTGTAAGGGTGAGGGTTAGGGATAGGGTTAGCGTGAGGGTGAGGGTTAGTGTGAGGGTTAGGCTGAGCGTGAGGTATAGGATTAGTGTTAGGGTTAGGCTAAGGGTGATGGTGAGGGTGAGGGTTAGGGTGAGTGTGAGGGTGTGTGTTGAGGTTAGGGTTAGGTTTAGGGTTAGTTTTAGCATTGGGGTTAGGGTTAGGGTTAGGGTCAGGGATAGGTTTAGGGTTAGGATGAGGATGAGGGTAATGTTGAGGGTGAGGGTGTGTGTCAGGGTTAGGGTTAGGGTTAGGGTGAGGATTAGGGTGAGGGTTATGTTGAGGGTAAGGGTGAGGGTTAGGGATAGTTTTAGGGTGAGGGTTAGGGTGAGTGTTAGGCTGAGGGTGAGAGTTAGGGTTAGAGTTAGGGTTAGGGTAAGTGTGATGGTGAGGGTAAGGGTGAGGGTGAACGTGAAGGTGTGTGTTAGGGTCAGCGGTATGGTTAGGGTTAGCGTTAGGGTTAGTGTTAAGGTTAGGGATAGGGTAAGTGTTAGGGTTAGGGTTAATTTTAGTATTGGGGTTAGTGTTAGGTATAGGTTCAGGGTTAGGGTTATGGTTAGGTTGAGGATGAGGTTGAGGGTAATTGTGTGTGTTAGGGTTAGGGTTAGGGTTAGGGTAAGGGTTAGGGTTAGGGTTAGGGTTAGGGTTAGTGTTAGGGGTAGGGTTAGTGTTACTGTTAGGGTTATGGTGAGGGTGAGTGTGAGTGTGAGGGTGAGGTTGAGGGTGAGGGTTGTGTTTAGGGTTAGGGTTAGGGTTAGGGATTCGGTAAGGGTTAGGGTTAGGGTTAGGGTTAGTGTTAGTGTTAGTGTTAGGATTAGAGTTATGGTTAGGGATAGCGTTAGGGTGAGGGTGAGTGTTAGGGTGAAGGTTGCGGTGTGGGTGAGGGTGAGGGTCAGGGTTAGGGTTAGAGTTATGGTTAAAGTTAGGTTGAGGGTGAGGGTTCGGGTTAGGGTTAGGGTTAGGGTGAGGGTAAGGGTAAGCGTGAGTGTGAGTGTGAGTGTTAGAGTGAGGGTGAGCGTGAGTGTTAGTGTGAGGGTTCTGGTTAGGGTAAGGGTTAGGGTTAGAGTTAGGGTTAGGGTTAGGTTTAGGGTTAGGAGTAGGGTGAGGGTGAAGGTAAGGGGCAGGTTGAGGGTGAGGGTGAGGTTGAGGGTGAGGGTGAGGTTTAGGGTAAGGGTTAGGGTGAGGGTTAGGGTTAGAGTGTGGTTTAGGGTGAGGGTTAGGGTGTGGTTTAAGGTGAGGGTGAGGGTAAGTTTAGAGTGAGGGGAGAGTGAGATTGAGTGTTAGGGTGAGAGTTAGGGTGAGGTTTACTGTTTGGGTTAGGTTGAGGGTGAGGGTTAGGGTTAGGGTGAATGTTAATGTGAGTGTTAGTGTGAGGGTAAGGGTAAGGTTTAGGGATAGTGTCAGGGTGAGGGTGAGGGTTAGGGTGAGGATTAGGATGAGGGTGAGGTTAGGGTTAGGGTTGGGGTTACATTTATGTTTAGGGTTATAGTTAGGGTTAGTGTTAGGGTTAGGGTTATTGTGAGGGTGAGTGTGAGAGTGAGGGTGAGGCTGAGGGTGAGGGTTATGTTTATGGTTAGGGTTAGGTTTAGGGATAGGGTAAGGGTTAGGGTTAGGGTGAGTGTGAGGATTAGGGTGAGGGTTGAGGCGAGGGTGAGGGTGAGGGTGAGGGTTAGGGTTAGGGTTAGGGTTAGTGTGAGGGTGAGGGTTAGGGTTAGGGTGAGGGTTAGGGATAGGGTTAGGGTTAGGGTTAGTCTTATGGTTACCGTTAGCGTTAGGGTTAGGGTTAGTGTTAGTGTGAGGGTTAGGGTTATGGGGAGGGGGAGGGTTAGGGTGAGGGTTAGGGTGAGGCTGAGTAATAGGGTTAGGGTGAGTATCAGTGTGAGGGTAAGGTCAGTGTTAGGGATAGGGTTAGGGTGAGGGTGAGGGTGAGGGTTAGGCTGAGTGTGTGGTTAGGGTTAGGGTTAAGTTTAGGATGAGGGTTAGGTTTAGGGTTAGGGTTAGTGTTAGGGTTAGGGTGAGGGTTAGGGTTAGGGTTAGTTTGAGGTTTAGGCTTAGCGTGAGGGTGAGGGTGAGTGTGAGCGTAAAGGTGAGTGTGAGGGTTAGGGTTATTGTTAGGATTAGGGTGAGGGTTAGTGTTAGGGTGAGGGCGAAGGTTAGGTTGAGGGTGAGGGTGATGGTAAGGGTTAGGGTTAGGGTGAGGTTGAGGGTGAGTTGAGTGTGAGGGTTAGGGTTAGGGTTAGGGTGAGAGTTAGGGTGAGTGTAAGAATGGGGGTTTGGGATAGGGTTAGGGTGAGGGTGAGGGTTAGGGTGAGTGTTAGGGTGTGTGTTTTGTTATTGTTCGGGTTAGGGTTAGGGTTACTTTTAGCATTGGGGTTAGGGTTAGGATTATGGTCAGGGTTAGGGTTAGGTTTAGGATGAGGATGAGGGTGATGTTGAGGGTGAGGGTGTGTGTTAGGGTTAGGGTTAGGGTTTGGGTTAGGGTTAGTGTTAGGGATAGGGTTATTGTGAGGGTGAGGGTGAGTGTGAGGGTGAGGTTGAGGGTGAGGGTTATGTTTAGGGTTAGGGTTTGGGTTAGGGTTACTGTTAAGGATAGGGTAAGGTTAGGGTTAGGGTTAGGGTGAATATGATAGTGAGGGTGAGGGTGATGGTGAGGCTTAGGGTTAGGGTTAGGGTTATGGTTAGGGATAGGGTAATTGTTAGAGTTAGGGTTAGGGTTAGTGTTAGGGTTATGGAGAGGGAGAGTGTGAGTGTGAGGGTTATGGTTAGGTTTAGGTTTAGGTTTAGGGATAGAGTAAGGGTTAGGTTTAGAGTTAGTGTTTGGGTTAACGTTAGGGTAAGGGTTAGGGTTAGGGTTATGGTGATGATGAGGGTGAGGGTGAGGGTGAGGTTGAGGGTGAGGGTGTGTGTTAGTGTTAGGGTTAGTGTTAGGGTTAGGGTTTTGGTTAGGGTTAGGGTTAGGTTAAGGTTAGTGTTAGGGTTAGGGTTAGGGTGAAGGTGAGGGTGAGTGTGAGTGTGAGTGTGAGGTTGAGGGTGAGGCTTACGGTTAGGGTTAGGGTTAGGGATACGGTAAGGTTTAGGGTTAGGGTTAGAATTAGGGTTACTGTTAGTTTTAGGGTTAGGGTGAGCGTGAGTGTTAGGGTGAGACTTGGGGTGAGGGTGAGGGTTAGGTTTAGGGTTAGTTTTAGGGTTAGGGTTACGATTAGGGTTATGGTTACTGTTAGGGTGAGTATGAGGGTTATAAAAAGGGGGATGGGGAGTGTTAGGGTGAGGGATAGGTTGAGGTTGAGGGTTAGGGTTAGGGTTAGAGTTAGGGTGAGAGTTAGGGTGAGTATTAGGGTGAGGGTAAGGGTGAGGTTTAAGGATAAAGTTAAGGTGAGGGTAAGGGTTAGGGTGAAGGTTAGGGTGATGATGATGGTTAGTGTTAGTGTTAGTGTTAGGGTTAGGGTTAGGGTTAGGGTTAGGGTTAGGGTGAGGGTGAGGTTGAGGGTGAGGGTGAGGGTTAGGGTTATGGTTATTGTTAGGGTTAGGGTCATGGTAAGTTTGAGGGTGAGGGTGAATGTGAGGTTGTGTTTTAGGGTTAGGGTTAGGGTTAGGTTTAGGGTTAGTTTTAGGGTTAGGGTCAGGGTTAGGGTTAGGGTTAGGGTTAGGGTTAGGTTTAGGGTTAGGTTGAGTGTGAGGTGAGTGTGAGGGTGAGGGTGAGGGTCAAGGTGTGTGTTAGGGTTAGGTTTAGGGTTAGGGTGAGGGTTAGTTTTAGGGTTAGGTTTAGGGTTAGGGTCAGGGTTAGAGTTAGGGTTAGGATTAGGATTAGGTTTAGGGTTAGGTTGAGTGTAAGGTGAGTATTAGGGTGAGGGTGAGGGTGAAGGTGTGTGTTAGGGTTAGGGTTAGGGTTAGGGTTAGGGTTATGGTTATGGTTAGGGTTAGGGTTAGGGTTAGGGTTAGGGTTAGGTTTAGGTTTAGTGTTAGGGTTACGGTTAGGGTTAGTGTTAGGGTTAGTGTTGTGGTGAGGTTGAGTGTGAGTGTGAGTGTGAAGGTGCAGGTTATGGTTATGATTAGGCTTAGGTTTAGGGATAGGTTAAAGGTTA
The DNA here is from genome assembly GCA_963919705.1 of Alexandromys oeconomus. Classification (NCBI taxonomy): domain Eukaryota; kingdom Metazoa; phylum Chordata; class Mammalia; order Rodentia; family Cricetidae; genus Alexandromys; species Alexandromys oeconomus. Next base: position 70,370,339 of record CAWTZB010000196.1, read on the forward strand.
GGATTAGGGTTAGTTTTAGGTTTAGTGTTTGGGTTAGGGTTAGGGTGAGGGTTAAGGTTAGGGTTAGGGTTAGTGTGAGAGTGAGGGTTAGGGTGAGGGTGAGGTTAAGGTTAGGTTTAGTGTTAGGGTGAGTGTTAGGGTTAGGGTGCGGGTTAGGTTGAGGATGATTGATAGTGTTAGTGTTAGGGTTAGGGTTAGTGTTGGTGTTACAGTTAGTTTTAGGCTTATGTTTAGGGTTTGGGTTAGGGGTAGGGTTAGGGTTAGTGTTAGGGTTAGGTTGAGGGTGAGGTGAGTGTGAGGATGAGTGTGTGGGTGAGGTTGTGTTTTAGGGTAAGGGTTAGGGTTAGTGTTATTGTTAAATTTAGGGTGAGGGTTAGTTTGAGGCTGAGTGTTAAGGTTAGGGTGAGTATTAGGGTGAGGGTAAGGGTCAGTGTTAGGGATAGGGTTAGGGTGAGGGTGAGGTTTAGGGTGAGGGATAGGCTGAGGGTGTGGTTAGGGTTAGGGTTAGGTTTAGGATGAGGGTTAGGGTTAGGGTTAGGGTGAGGGTTAGGTTTAGGGTTAATTTGAGGTTTAGGGTGAGGGTGAGGGTGAGTGTGAGCGTGAAGGTGAGTGTGAGGGTTAGGGTTATTGTTAGGATTAGGGTGAGGGTTAGTGTTAGGGTGAGGGTGAGGGTAAGGGTTAGGTTGAAGGTGAGGGTGATGGTAAGGGATAAGGTTAGGGTTAGTGTTAGGGTTAGGGTTAGGGTTAGGGTTAAGGTGGGGGTTAGGGTGAGGGTGAGGGTGAGGTTTAGGTTTAGGGTAAGTTTGAGAGTGAGGGTGATTGTGAGTTGAGTGTGAGGGTTAGGGTTAGGGTTAGGGTTAGGGTTAGGGTTAGTGTTAGGGTTAGTGTTAGGGTTAGGGTTAGGGTGATAGTGAGGGTTAAGGTGTGGGTTAGACTGAGGGTGAGGGTGAGGGATACGGTTAGTGTTAGCATTAGGGTAAGGGTGATGGTGAGGGTGAGGGTTTGGGTGAGTGTGAGGGTGTGTGTTTTGTTAGGGTTAGAGTTAGATTTAGCATTGGGGTTATTGTTAGGGTTAGGGTCAGGGTTAGGTTTAGGGTTAAGATGAGGATGAGGGTGATGATGAGGGTGAGGGTGTGTGTTAGGGTTAGGGTTATGGTTATGGTTAGGGTGAATGTGAGGGTGATGGTGAGGGTTAGGGTTAGGGTTAGGGTTAGTGTTAGGGTTAGGGTTATGGAGAGGGTGAGTGTGAGTGTGAGGGTGAGGTTTATGGTTATGGTTAGGGTTAGGGTTAGGGATAGAGTAAGTGTTAGCGTTAGAGTTAAGGTTCCTGTTAAGGTTAGGGTAAGGGTTAGGGTTATGGTGATGATGAGGGTGAGGGTGAGGTTGAGGGTGAGGGTGTGTGTTAGGGTTCTGGTTAAAGTTAGGGTTAGGGTTAGGGTTATGTTATGGTTACGGTTAGTTTTAGGGTGAGGGTGAGTGTGAGTGTGAGGTTGAGTGTGAGGGTTATGGTCATGGTTAGGGTTAGGGTTAGGGATAGGGATAGGTTAAGGGTTATGGTTAGGTTTAGGGTTAGGGTTAGGGTTACGGTTAGTTTTAGGGTTAGGTTGAGCGTGAGTGTTAGGGTGAGGTTTGGGGTGAGGGCAAGGTTGAGGGTGAGGGTTAGGGTTAGGGTTAGTTTTAGGGTTAGGGTTATGGTTACAGTTAGGGTGAGTGTGAGGTTTATGGTTAGGGGGAGGGGGAGTGTTAGGGGGAGGATTAGTGTGAGGGTGAGGGTTAGGGATAGGGTTAAGGTGAGGGTGATTGTTATGTTGAAGGTTAGGGTGATGATGATGGTTAGTGTTAGTGTTACGGTTATGGTTAGGGTGATTGTTAGGGTGAGGGTGAGGGTGAGGGTTAGGGTTAGGTTTATGGTAAGGGAGATGGTGAGGGTGAGGGTGAGGGTGAGTGTGAGGGTGTGTGTTAGTGTTAGGGTTACGGTTAGTTCTGGGGTTAGGTTTAGGTTTAGGGTTAGGGTTAGTGTTAGGGTTAGAGTTAGGGTTAGGGTTAGGTTGAGTGCAAGGTGAGTGTGAGGGTGAGGGTGAGGGTGTGTGTTAGGGTTAGGGTTAGTGTTAGGGTTAGTGTTAGGGTTAGGGTTACGGTTAGGTTTAGGTTTAGTGTTAGGG
>CAWTZB010000197.1:0-74912 GCA_963919705.1 Alexandromys oeconomus
CTGAACTTCTTCTCCAAAACAGAAGGAGCCTTGACCTATTGTTCCTTCAACAAGTGGGCCCATGCAAGGCCTTAGGAGACCAATGCTGTTTATATGTTAACCATTCTGGAGTTATTAAGGACTACCCCATGGTAGTACTTAGAAGTGACTGCAAGACAGACAATGAGACAGCCAACAAAATAAACGACGTTATGAATACTTTTAGCAGTTCACCATGATTAACTACCCTCCTACCAACCCTAGCTGGGCCCTTAATCCTCTTACTGTTGGCTCTAACTGGTGGACAATGTATAATAATGTCTCGGTCAAGTTTATCAAAAAATATGTCTCTACGGTCTCACTGATGGTTTTAAAATAACAATATAAGTCTGCAAACAAACATCTTCAGGATTTGAGAAGGCCAGGGAAATAACCTGACAGACTCCTAATAAATTAACACTGAGAGTCAGAGGCAGATGTGTCCCAGATGTAGGTGCTGGGAACCAGACCCTGGTCCTCTAAAAAAATTAGAAAGCTCTCAACAGCTGATCCATCTCTAGCCCCAGACAGTATTTTGATCCTAAACCTGTCTCTTCATGTTTCCTATCTGTCAGATGGTCTAGGACAAAGGTTGGAGAACATGATAAACTTGGGGCTATGAGGCCCTAAACTTGTTTAAGCCTAAGCCTAAGCCTGCCTCTTTCCTCTAATTCACTTCTACCTGAGAACTAGGTGAGGAGAGGCCAGAAGCTGTACTGTGATGCTCTTTTACTCTTTTGGCTCTTTGGGAGGGGTTTGCCAACCAGCTCCCAAATAAGTCACACATGGAAGCTTATTCTTATTTATAAATGCTTGTCCTTGGCTTGGTTTGTTGCTTGTCAGTTTTAACTTAATTTGTCCCATCTACCTTTTGTCTCTGGGATTTTCCTGTTCTCTTCTTTTTATCTTACTTCCCTTCTTACTCCATGGCTGCCTATGTGGCTTGGTGTCTATGGGCCCATATTCCGATATGGCACAAAAGCCATTACCCGGGTTTGAGCTGATCACATAGCTCTGCAGACAAGCTGTCTCTGCCCTTAACAAAAGCCAGGATGTCTGCTCCTAGCTTCTTTTGTTAAAATGTGGATTACCTGAGAAGAGGTGTTGACTGAAACTGGTCAGGATGTTTGGTGCTTCCTTCCTTTTGTAATTTGGAGGTTGTCTTATAGGGATGCTAATTCAGGGCCTACCTGACTGCTAGATGCTGATGGTCGTGACTTAAGCCCAGGCACCTGGCTGCCTAGGTGATGGCGGAACGTGTAAGTGTCGTCCCCCACCCCCAATTTGGTGTGGGTATATAAAATGTTTGGACAATAAACGGAGATTCTGGCCTTTTCCATGATGACGGTGTAAACTGTGTCAGTTCTTTTCCTTGCGACTCGGTTCCTGCCTAGTTAGGGAATTAGGGAATTTTTGTTGGACCCTCACAGGCCCCGACATGTGTCTAGCCCCTGTTGTCCTCTTCTCTCTCTCTTTCCCCTTTCTTTCCTCTCCTTTCTCCTCCTATTTATACCCTCTGTCTGCCAGCCCTTCCTGTCCTTGCTTTTGTCTTGCTATTGGCCATTCAGCTCTTTATTAGGACAATCAGGAGCTTTAGACAGGCACAGTAACACAACTTCACAGAGTTAAACAAATGCAGCATAAACAAAAGTCACACACTTAAAAAGAATATTCCCCAAAAGGAAGTCCTGGGCAATTCCATCATCATTATGCAATTATTCTCAGGGCCCGGTGGGCACTGGGTAGGAACATCTGAGTTCTTAGAGGCTGTGTTGAGACTGAGCCAATTCACTTAACAGCCTGACCTCTGCCTAGAACCTCCCAGAATAAGGTAAGGTTTGTGAAGCTTTGGATGTCACAGGCTTTGAACTGTGTGAGATGCTGGGGAGATAGAGGAGGAAACATGAATAGTTCTAGGTGGAAGTGTGAAGGGGAAGCGGTCCCAAGGCAGTGAAGGAGAAAGTCAAGGACAGGGGCACACAGGAGGTCCACCTGCCATCTTCTGAAACCTGAGGACCATCCATGAGAAACACGGTTGAAGAAACCCAGGGTCCTGATAATGCTCAGGAGAAGGCGGGATGCTAGTCCAGGTTCTCATGTCTGGGGAGTCCCTACCTCTAGTCTGCATCATCTCCCATAGTCCTTCAGTTTTGTTTCTGTGTCATCAAGTGGACAAGGACAGAGATTCCCTGTGTCCTGGGTACAGGTGAGAGACTCAGAGACTCTGCAGCCCATTGACATCATAGATGCCTTTCCTTTACCACATAGATGCCTTTCCATGCCACAGAGCCTGACCGTGTGCACAGCATACAGCAAGGAAAGAATTGGGGACTCCCTTCTCCCCTTCTTCTTTTTTCTTAATTATTATTTTATTTACCTTTTTCATTTCTGTGCATTGGTGTTTTGCCAGCACTTATGTCTGTATGAAAGTGTCAGATCCATTGGAATTGGAGTTATAGTCATTTGTGAGCTGCCTTTGGATACTGGGTATTGAACTCAGTCCTATGGGAGAGCATTCAGTGTTCCTAACAAGTGATACATCATCACTATCCTAACTAGTGAGCCATCATCACTATCTCCTAACCACTGAGCCATCATCACTGTCCTAACCACTGAGCCATCATCACTATCAGAAGGCAGCTGCCACTTTCTGGACAGAGTGGGCTCCAGCAAGCTCTATACCACCCCCTAGTGGTTATTACAAGTAGCAGGATCCTGGATTTTGCTACCATTAATGGGAACCAAAAATCCTTTTCAACAGCTGTGGAAACACTTGGGACTGTAAGTAGAAGTTCTGAGTTATGGCATTAACTTAATATTTGACAATCCAGGAGCATAAATGACCTTTTGACCTATACAGAGATTCTTTTTTCAGATTGTCAGGGAGTTATTATAAATCCATACCTCCTGGAAAAGCCTATGTTTCTTCCTGGAGACCAACATTCGGTTTGTGAGCACTCAGAGAGCTGATCTCACTAGAAGTCAAATCCTGTGTCCCTCACTCTGAAGTCTTGTTGGGTAACCTAGAATCTCCTTCAAAGACATAGTTCTCACAGGATTGTGATTTAAAACACTTCAAAGGATTAAACAGTTTTTAAAATACAATGAAATTTTAAGAGAGGAAATGGGGCTGAAGGAGTGTTTCATGTGAGACCAATAGAAAATACCCTGAAACCCTACTTCATACACCCCAGTCTCTTCTGAGGTGATAGTTACCATCTCCTATATTAGGGTCCTCTTGAATCCACACAGCTCTCTCCAAAGAGATAGGAAACCCATTGGGTTCCCTAAACTTTTTATCAACAGCCTATGGCTCCTTCATCCATGAATCTCCTAAAGGATGCTCACCCCAAGAAGTGTGGACCCATGCTGAATGAAGGGCCTTGGGTACTCATGGTAGCTTCCAGGTCAACCTATCATGGCAACAGTGGTATATTTCAACCTTGCCTGCAAGAATCAAGAACTGGAAGTTTGGTCCTTACCAGTTGAGGTCATTTGTCAGGCATAGCCTAAATTCAACACATGTCACTCTGATAACGGTGTACTGTGAAAGCCTAGGGACAACGTTTTTATTTCTCCAATAAACACCAATCAAAATTAACCAAACATTTCTATACAGACTCTTGACAGCTCAAGACTCTGCAAAACCATCTCAGAGCTAATGTGTTCATGGGAATCAAGTGCACATGTCACTAGTTAGGGCCCGTTCTTGGAGATCCTGAGGAGTGGTCCTAGGGAGAGACAGAAACCATCACTGTGTCATCCCGTGGCTAGGCCTGGCACTCCTGGAACCTCATGTGGAGCTTCAGAATTCCCCTCCAGTCTGTCAGGTGTCACTCCTATGGGGTGCAAGATGTAGATGGGACAGGATTCGGCCCCACCTACTTATTACCCCAAGGCAGCTCTGGGAGGATGCCATGAAAAAGCCACCCCCTTCCCTGAATACCTCGTACCCCAGTTTCTGTCTACACTATTGCAGGATTGCTGACATAGGAATCTAGGATACTCTGGCCTTGTGTTAATCCACCTAGGAGAGACTAAGACACCACCATAATTTTGAGCAAAATTAGAAGCAAGCTTTAACTTAATATGGGCCAGGATGATGGGCTCTGAACAGATCCATTCCTGGGTTCCCAGAAAATGGCAATGAGTCACGTATTACAGGGGTTTAAAAAGACCACCCCATAAGGTCACCATATTCCCATCATGTCTGACCAAGGGCAAGCATACATCCTGATGTGTTGCCTACATACCTCCAGCCCACACATGATAAAGCACATCCGGTGCCGCTGGGTCAAACAAACTTGTGTGGGGATTGACACCACATGGCTTGTTACCTCCCATACACAATAGCCTCCAGCATTTCAGGAAGTATCTGGCCTTGGGCAAGGGTTAGAGGCATTTCTGTTCCATGGATCTCTTTGGCACACTAAATTAAAGCTGAAAATAAAATTTTGTCTCTCGCACTTGACCAAACCAGTGAACACTTCTTTCCACATGCAATGGGGCTTAGAGGGAATTTGGAATAAAAGTTCCAAGAGAGGAAATTCCAGATTAAGGGAATCCTGGAAGAGGGCACGTGTCAGGTGGGACACTGCCAATCTGGAGATCTGGACATAAGAACCATGGAAAGATCTGGCAGGCACTGAGTGGATAAATGGGTTCTGGGGTTCTGGGATCTTGGGGTCCCATTCCGAGTCAAGACTGATTGGATTGGCAGGTACCTACCAACTACTGCTTAAGCCAGAAGTAGAAGGCTTCTGCTACAGCAGAGGGTATATGTGATTATACTCCTCAGATGTCAAGCAGCCTGGGCATGAAGGACAAGGCTTAGTGAGTTCTCAGTTTACACAGAGTTCTGTTTACCTGGATATCAGCCAGGCCCTTGACTCTCTCTTTCTGAAATTTCCTTTTCCGTCTCCAAAAATTCTGGTTGTTATGGTTTTATTTGTTTGTTTTATGCTTTTTGTTTTTCCAAGCTCTATTTACTACAAAGTCTTTTACCGAAGTTTAGTCTGCCCCTAGCAAGACTGTGACTGCTTTCAAAATCAGGCAATAGGAAGTTGGAGATTAATCCTGGACCAGCTGACTCACAAGATCTGATTTCTCTCCCAAATCCAGTCTGAGTTCTTACTCCTGTGGAGGCCTCAGGCTGTTTACATTTTTTTTTTTTTGCACAGCATTCAAAATCACTCCCCAAGTCACAGTGTAGTCTCAGCTGCTTCTTCGGGAGTAATAAACCGTGCTTCCTTACTCCTCACTGAATACAGCATAGGAGCCCTGGTTATCCCCACACCCAGCCTGGTTCTGAAGGCATGAGAGGACCCTCTGAGCTTCATTACCCTCTCAGGAGATACATGTGCCCTGCCCAGCAGCAGCAGACGTGAAGCATGCCTTTAAAAGGAGAGACACAGCTCAGAACCAGACATGCTTGTGCTTACATGCTCTCACAATGAGCCAGTTTCAGTAAAGTAAGGAACACACCTGTGGAAAATTCAGGGATGGTTCTGTTGTGTCCAGGGGGGTCGTGCAAAGATGAGAACACCACCAAGTCTGATAAACCAGAAGCAAACTTTATTACAGAATCCAGATACCAGGAAAACCAGAAGCAAACTTAAAAATAAAACAATGAAAGATAAAAAAAAACTGCGGGGCACAGAAGCTTATCAGCTAGCTGAGACCTCAGCCAGAGATGGTGTTTGTTAGGCTGCGAAGGGCGGCAGACAACCTGTGCAGGCACAGGCAGAGGCACAGAGCGGGGACCAGCGCACAACACCTAGAGCAGATCGCCCCAACAATTAAAGCAAAGAGGTAGGCCTTTGGTTAGGGAGATCCCTAGCAAGGAAAGAGCCGGGTCCTGTTCCTGAAGACCCTTCTGAGGGGCAAGAGGGAACTTGGCCCCTGGTAGGAGCCAGGAAACAGAGCGACAGCATTTTGTAAGAGGAGCCCCTGGCCAACAGGAAAACCTGATCCAGTTTTAAAAGACCCATTAGATAGCTTCGATAGGAGGAGATGGGCAGGAGCCAAGGCAAGAATTCAACCATTAATCCGAAAAACAGCATGAAAACACCAGAACCCATTGATCTTACAACAGATGGACTTGAACACCCTAATTTGGAAGAAGTGGAAAAAATTGACTTTATGAAAGCAATAGAGTCCATTAAACAACATGTAAAAAACTCCCTTATAGAAATGGATGAGAAGTATAACCAAAAGTTTGAAGAAATGAGTAAATACGTATATGATACCCTGGGAAACAAAGAAAAAACGATCAAACAGGTAATGGAAACAGTTCAAGAATTGAAAACTGAAAGGGAAGCAAGGAAGAAAACACAAACTGAGCACCAGCTGGATATGGAAAATCCAGGTCAATGAGCAGAGCCTACAGAAACAAGCATAATCAATAGAATACAAGAAATAGAAGAAAGAATCTCAGATTCTGAGGACACCATAGAGAAAATAAACGCACTGATCAAAGAAAACAGCAAAGCCAACAAATTCTCATCACAAAACATGCAGGAAATATGGGACACAATAAAAAGACCAAACATAAGAATAATAGGAATACAAGAAGGAGAAGAGTCACAGCTCAAAGGCCCAGAAAATATTTTTTAACAAAACTATGGAAGAAAACTTTCCCAACATAAAGAAAAATATTCCTTTGAATATTCAAGAAGCATACAGAACACCAAACAGACTGGATCAAAGAAAAACATCCCCTCGCCGTATAATAATCAAAACACAGAATACACAGGTTAAAGAAAGAATATTAAGAGCTGCAAAGGAAAAAGGCCAAGTAACTTATAAAAGTAAACCGATCAGACTTACACCTGACTTCTCTATGGAAACCATGAAGGCCAGAAGGTCCTGGATAGAGGTACTGCAGAAGCTAAGAGACCATGGATGCAAACCCAAACTACTATACCCAGCCAAGCTATCATTCACTATCAATGGAGAAAACAAGACATTCAAGGATAAGAACAAATTTAAACAATACGTAGCCACAATTCCAGCCCTACAGAAGGTAATAGAAGGAAAATCACAATCCAAGGAATCCAACATTGCCAACACTGCCTACCACAACTCAGGCATCTAGCGACCCTTCACCAGCACAACTCAAAGAAGGGAGACACACAAACTCTAATACCAAAACAATAAGAATAACTGGGGTAAACACCCCACTGATCATTAATATCACTTAATATTAATGGTCTCAATTCACCTATAAAAAGGCACAGGCTGAGATTGGATACAAAAACAGGATCCAACATTCTGCTGTTTGCAAGAAACACATCTCAACCACAAAGACAGACATCTATAAAGGGTTGGGAAAAGGTCTTTCAAGCAAATGGTCCTAAGAAAAAAGCAGGTATGGCCATACTAATTTCTAACAAAACTGACTTCAAACTAAAATCAATCAGAAGAGATCGAGATGGACACTTTATACTCATAACAGGAACAATTCATCAGGATGACGTATCAATCCTGAATATCTACAGCCCTAATATAAAAGCACCCACTTATGTAAAAGAAATATTACTAGAACTGAAGGCAGACATTAAACCACACACACTAGTAGTAGGAAACTTCAATACACCTCTCTCTCCAATGGACAGGTCAATCAGACAGAAACCTAATAGAGAATTAAGAGAATTATTGGAGGTAATGAAGCAATTGGACTTAACAGACATCTATAGATCACTCCACCCAAATAGGAAAGAATATACCTTCTCTGCAGCTCATGGAACCTTCTCGAAAATTGACCACATACTCAGAAATAAAGGAAACCTCCACAGATACAAAAAAAAATCAGTGTCCACCTGTGTCTTATTAGATCACCATGGATTAAAGTGTGGATTGTGTTGGGTGGGCTACTCAGTCTAGGGGTTGTAACCCACCCAGCAATCAGTTATTCCAGGGTCTCGGAGGGGTGCTACCTGGAAGGGAATGAGCTAAGACAGAAGAAGGAGGCCAAGCAGATTTGTCAAAGCCTTCGTTTATTAGGGTCATGGTTGCTGCTTATATAGTCCCTGAAGGGTAGGGAAACTGGACTCTGCGTGTTCCAGGTCACGTAGGCTAGGTTAAATTCAGACAGACAGATAGGGCCAGGAAGTCACAAGCTGCCACACCTGGTTCCCTGGGTAGCTGGAATCTGAGGCATGTTCTGCTAACAGATTAACAGTTAATTGGGTGAGGAGCATTCTGTCAATAGAACATAATGATGGGGGGAAATGGCTCCTGACATATTCCCCCTCTCTTATATAAAGGCAAGCAATTATTAAGTGGAGGGCACGAGGTCAGAGTCAACCATGGTGTCAGACTTAAAAGAGAAGGAACTGGGACAAGTAGAGACCCTCCTCTCGAATGGTGAAGCAATTTACCTCTCCTGGGAACAGAGGCGTGCCTTATGATTAGCATTAGTTCCTTGGAGCTTCTCAAAAAGGTATCTAGCAAGACTTAAAGTAAGCAGATCTCAGGGCACCCTGTCTTAGGCCATGTGGAGAGTGTTCCTCGTACCTGGCACCATGCCATGTTGAGCTGGCCTTTACACCCTCTGTATGGTGTGCTATTCAGGTGAGGATCCACACTAACTCCCGTCATTGGGCCCCTGTGTCTATCATTAATGAAAAAAACTGTGAGGAGCTCTTCAAACAAAAGATATAATGATATAATTTTGGGCACCAATAACTCCATCTTCCAGACAAGAAGAAAGGGCTTTTTCCAAACCCAGTATTCATTCACCTTTTAGTCGGGCCTAAGGTATCCTCCTTCCTAAATGCCTACTCCACATTAAAATTATGAGTGCTGTCTGCCAAAAATTAGGGCAGTGTAAAAGGATCTAAATCTAAAATTTTTAACATATGCATTAAACCCAAACATTTTACAGCATGTATCAAACCTTTTCCAACATAAGCAGTTACAAATATCATTAGATCAATTGCAGTAAGAGTACAATGACATACATTGTTGTCACTAAATACCACCAGTTCCAGTCTGAGCAACAGTGACAGGAACCCCAATCTTTCCCCTTCTTAAGTGAAGAGGCGTTAATATTTTAATTTAAAATGAATTTTGTGTCCCAAGGATTAAAACAGTCAGATGTTTAGTCTGCATCTCAGCTTCAAAGCAAACCAGAGGCAGTTCAGCATTTGTGCTTCAGGGCAGGTGGGATTCCTGGGTGAGGTGAGCTGGATTCAGCTATCTGAAGCACATCCTGGCACTTATCTCAGGCGGGTCTCCCTGGACTCTGGAGGCAGGATGACACCCTGCAGAGTGGTGTAGCAGGTTCTGTTATCAGGCATTCTTCTCCTTGGGGGCAGGGAAGGCTGGACCAAGGACCTCTCTGCAATCGTCTCTGGAACTCCTCAGTGTCCGCAGCCTCGACTCAGGTCCAGATTTTATTTTCTTTCTGTGAAAAAGGCATAAACACATCCTCGACCCCAAATATATATAGGTCGGGTTTTTTCATAATGCATTGTAAGGGCTTTTTCACCTTAGCAAAGGTCAGCTTGGTGTTATCATGCCTGATCTGTTTGCATCTGGATCTGCTTGCAACTTCCATGAGTTGCTTTGAAGGAGCCTTGTTATGCTCCACAATTTTTTTTTTATTATTAGCCATATATGCAGTTCCTCCATTGGAAGAGCCATTTGTAAAATTTTTGCATAAAATCCTTTTAGGGATTTTATTGCTATAACATTAGCAAAATATAGTTGTGTGAATTGTAGCAATGATCTGGGAAAAGATTACTGGTTTTGGCCTTTGAATTGAGCAAAGGCAATTATCCAGGAATCCATCTTAAAATTATCAATGAATCTATTGTTTTGTATAAGAAACATTGATCATAGTCAATATTCTATTAAACCATTTTTTTCAGATGTTATCCTGTCCTTTTATATTAGACAGGCTACTGTTCTAAATTAAGAGTTTAATATCTTAATTAGCAAAACTGGGAAGGTTTAGCCATAAACAGCATTTTTTAAATAAAACTGTTGTAGGATAAGTTTTATATTTAATATACACATTTGCCATAGCTGAATTATAATTAATATACTGTATTTGTTGATTATTGTATACTTTACCTGTTGACTCAATATCTCCCATAAGAATATTATAAGTAGGGCTTTAACCATTGAATAACTAATTAAAAGTTTATAAGCTATCCTCCTCTTAAGTTTTAAGTCTGCCTTGCAGATAGGAAAATGGAAAAATGAAGCATTTTTTTTTTACTAATAATGCTGGCCTCACTGGACACCAACATGTAGAAGAATGAAAATAGATCTATATCCATCTCCATGAACAAAATTTAAGCCCAAATGAGCCAAAGGCCTCAGCATATAAAAATTTTGTTGAACCTCACAGAGAAAAATTTTTGAAGTACACCTTGCCACATCCTCAGTGGCACAAACATTGTGAGAAACCATAAATTAGATCGCCTGAATTGAGAACCTTCTGTATAACTAGGCTATAGAGTGGGAAAAGATCTTTACTTTTCATAAATCCATTCCAAAAATATATGAAGAACTCAAGAAATTAGTTATTAAAAATTTAATCCAATAAAAATATTTGTTATAGACCTAAACTGAAAAACTTTCAACAAACGAACCCAAAAATGACTGAGAGACACCTAAAAAAGTTTTAATATAACATCCTTTAACTGTCAGAGAAATGTAAATCAAAACTCTGAGATTTTACCTTATCCTTGTAAAAAATGACCAAGATTAAAAATTATTGTTAACAACCTATGCTTAAGAAAACGTGGGTAGGGAAAAAACTCGCTGGAAGTGAGCTGCAGCCTGTGGCGGCAGCGGCGGTGCTGGGAGCCGTGACCAATACCGGCACGGTCACCCCTAGATCACTTACAGCATTGAAAAACCTGGACAAATCCAGACTCTCCCAGCAGGAAGAGAAACATCAAAAATCCAGGACACCAGACCTCATTCCAGAAGGTTGTGAGCCACCACGTGGTTGCCAGAAACTCTGGACCTTTGGAAGAGCAGGCAATGCTCTTAACCTCTGAGCCATCTCTCCAGCCCCCCCAGCAGGAAGAGGAGAATCAAAAATCCAGGGCTAGCCTGTTCAGCAACCCTGCACCAGGAACTAACTCAATACAAAACCAGATTGCAATCTTGAAAAACTAGTTTTCCAGCTGCAATTATCACAGTACTGTTTTAGGAACTAGCTGATTATGACCTTGGGAGTGGTCCCAAGAGGCAGGGAGCCGCGACCCTGTGACCATCCGTAGGTTTTTGAAATTTTTATGACCCTCCTGGATCACTGGGCTGTGGTCCCTTCTCAAAAATTCTTTTTCCCGGTTACTCGGGGTCGAACTCCTCCCCCACCAACTAAGGCCATGTGCGCAACCTCAGCAAGGACGGTCTTTGGCAAGCCATGAGGGGGCCGTGCCCTCCCAAGACCTGAGTGAGAGTCTCCCCAGCAGTGAGGGACCTCCATTATATAAAATTAGGCAAATATCTACCTCAAAACTTAGCAGTACCCCTTTTGGGACTAAATACAAAGTTGTTTAATCATACCACAAGGACACGTGCTCTGCCATGCCCACAGCAGAACTACTTTATCATAGCCAGAATCTGAAAATAACCCAAAGGTATCTTTTTTACATCTAGGATAAATGAGACATCAACCTTTTAAAATATCCATGAATAGCACAAAACATTTTGGAGTGACTTTAAGCAAGCAGGACAGAAGTTTTTGGGTCCCGTCATCTCTGCCTGTGAAGGCGGAAATGTTTTTTTATTTTTAACCATTATCACTTGTTTAGAGTATAACTCTGGCCCTTGATAAATTTAGTGAGAGGCCTGAGTCTGAGCATTCCATCCTGAAGCCACACCTGGCAGCAGGAAAGACCCTCAAGCTGAAACATTACAACTCCCACCCAAGAGCGGGCCCTACAAACGAAAAACCTTGTCGGATAAGAATTTTAAATCTTGAAAGATCCCCTACTTTCTTGCGAAAGCAGAAGAAACATAGCAAAAATGACAATTTCACTGAAAGCAGTTTACGGATTCAGTGTAAATGTCCATTAAAAATTATAGCAACATTTCTCACAGAACTCACATACAGATTTAATGTAAATGTTCATTAAAATTATAGCAAAACTTTTCACAGAACTCAAAAGAACAATACAGAACTCAAAAGAACAATCCCCAACCTTATACAAAAGAAATAAAAACTCAGGATACCCTAAACAATTCTAAAAATCCTCAGAATGCATCACAATCTTTGACTTTAAAACTTTTTCTACAGAAACACAGTACTGAACTTAATCTACCTTAGATATAAACTTTTACACCTACAAACTAAAGATTTTTGACCAAGAAGCAAGATTTTTGAAATGGAAAAGAAGCATATTTACTGTCCTAAATGCAGCTGCAGCTTTTTGAGTCTAGACTCCTGTATAGCAAACCTGCCTGTCAGCTTTCGCTCCATGTGGCAGGGGGTTAAAGACAGGCTCTCTAGCCCTAGCAGCCAGCCTGCTTGGCAGGCTTAGCTGTGTGGATTGTAACCTAACTTTTCACATCTCGAGGGACTCCCTCTTGAGTCCGCAAGCAAACATATAAGGCAAACACATAAATCTATGTTTTTGACTCTTACTCCTCTGTCCCTGAGTGAATGCTTAAATTCCTTTATGAATTTCTCTTTCTTTGAAAGTGATTGTCCCATCCCTTGTCGGACAACGTGAACCTGCGCCTACCTCCTGTTCTGCCATCTGTTCGAGTACTACAGCCGCAGAACTTTCTTTTTTCTTCTTGTTGTCGTCCTGGGACTGCGCGATGTCGTCCGATAGCTAACCGTACTCCGAGTCACTGGTTTGGGCGCAACAGTGGATTGCGTTGTGTGGGCTACTCAGTCTAGGGGTTGTAACCCACCCAGCAATCAGTTATTCCAGGGTCTCGGAGGGGTGCTACCTGGAAGGGAATGAGCTAAGACAGAAGAAGGAGGCCAAGCAGATTTGTCAAAGCCTCCGTTTATTAGGGTCATGGTTTTATATAGTCCCTGAAGGGTAGGGAAACTGGACTCTGCGTGTTCCAGGTCACGTAGGTTAGGTTAAATTCAGACAGACAGATAGGGCCAGGAAGTCACAAGTTGCCACACCTGGTTCCCTGGGTAGCTGGAATCTGAGGCGTGTTCTGCTAACAGATTAACAGTTAATTGGGTGAGGAGCATTCTGTCAATAGAACATAATGATGGGGGGAAATGGCTCCTGACATTAAAGTTAGTAGGAAACAACAATACTACCCCCAGAACGCCGACAAACTCATGGAAACTGAACAGTCAACTAATGAACCACACCTGGGTCAAGGAAGAAATTAAGAAAGAAATTAAAGTCTTCCTTGAATTTAATGAAAATAAAGAGACAATATGCTCAAACCTATGGGACACGATGAAAGCAGTGCTAAGAGGAAAGTTCATAGCACTAAGTGCCCACTTAAAGGAAACGGAGAAAGCATACATAGGGGACTTAACAGCACACCTGAAAGCTTTAGAAAAAAAAGAAGCAGAGGTGCCCAGGAGGAGTAGAAGACTGGAAATAATCAAACTGAGGGCGGAAAAAAATATAGAAACACAGAAAACAGTCAAAAAAAATCAATGAAACAAAAAGGTGGTTCTTGGAGAAAATCAACAAGATCGACAAACCCATATCCAAACTAATTAAACAACAGAGAGAGAACACGCAAATAAATAAGATCAGAAATGAAAAGGGCGACATAACCACAGACACAGAGGAAGTTCAGAGAATCATTAGATCTTACTACAAAAGCCTGTATGACACAAAACTTGAAAATGCAAAAGAAATGGACATTTTTTTAGATAAGCACCATATACCAAAGATAAACTAAGACCAGGTGAATGATCTAAATAGACCTGTTAGTCGCGAAGAACTAGAAACTGTTATCAAAAATCTCCCCTCCAAAAAAAGCCCAGGACCAGATGGCTTCAACGCAGAATTCTACCAGAACTTCCAAGAAGAGCGAATACCTATACTCCTTAACGTATTTCACAATATAGAAACAGAAAAGTCATTGCCAAATTCCTTTTATGAAGCTACAGTGACCCTGATACCAAAACCACACAAAGACCCAACCAAGAAAGAGAATTACAGGCCTATCTCACTCATGAATATCGACGCAAAAATTCTCAATAAAATACTGGCAAACCGAATTCAAGAACACATCAGAAAAATTATCCATTATGATCATACCAGAGATGCAGGGCTGGTTCAACATACGCAAATCTATCAATGTAATCCACCATATAAATACACTGAAAGAAAAAACATATGATCATTTCATTAGATGCTGAAAAAGCATTCGACAAAATTCAACACCCCTTTATGATAAAGGTATTGGAGAGACTAGGAATACACGGGTCATACCTAAATATAATAAAAGCTATCTACAGCAAGCTGATAGCAAACATTAAATTAAACGGAGAAAAACTCAAAGCCATCCCACTAAAATCAGGAACAAGACAAGAATGTCCACTCTCTCCATACCTCTTCAATATAGTGCTTGAAGTTCTAGCAATAGCACTAAGACAACATAAGGGGATCAAAGGGATTTGTATTGGAAAGGAAGAAGTTAAGCTTTCGTTATTTGCAGATGATATGATAGTATACATAAGTGACCCCAAAAACTCTAGCAAAGAACTCCTACAGCTGATAAACACCTTTAGTAATGTGGCAGGATACAAGATCAACTCCAAAAAATCAGTTGCCTTCCTATACACTAAGGATAAAGAAACAGAGAGGGAAATCACAGAAGCATCACGATAGCCACAAATAGTATAAAATATCTTGGGGTAACCTTGACCAAGGAAATGAAAGATCTATTTGACAAGAACTTTAAGTCTTTGAAGAAAGAAATTGAAGAGGATACCAGAAAATGGAAGGATCTCCCTTGCTCTTGGATTGGGAGGATCATCATAGTAAAAATGGCAATTCTACCTAAAGCAATCTATAGATTCAATGCAATCCCCATCAAAATCCCATCAAAATTCTTCACAGATCAGGAGAAGACAATAATCAACTTTATATGGAAAAACAAAAAACCCAGGATAGCCAAAACAATCTTATACAAGAAAGGAACATCTGGAGGCATTACCATCCCCAACTTCAAACTCTATTACAGAGCTACAGTATTGAAAACAGCTTGGTATTGGCATAAAAACAGAGAAGTCGACCAATGGAATTGAAGACTCTGACTTTAACCCACAAACCTATGAACACCTGATTTTCGATAAAGGAGCTAAAAGTATACAATAGAAAAAAGAGAGCACCTTCAACAAATTGTGCTGGCAAAACTGGATGTCAATCTGTAGAAGAATGAAAAGAGATCCATATCTATCACCATACACAAAACTCAAGTCCAAGTGGATTAAAGACCTCAATATCAATCTGAACACACTGAACCTGATACAAGAGAAAGTGGGAAGTACTCTACAACAAGTGGGCACAGGATACCACTTCCTACGTATAACCCCAGCAGCACAGACAGTAAGGGCCTCATTGAATAAATGGGACCTCCTGAGACTGAGAAGCTTCTGCAAAGCAAAGGACACTGTTGCTAAGACAGAAAGGCAACCCACTGACTGGGAGAAAATCTTCACCAACCCTGCAACTGAAAAAGGTCTGATCTCCAAAATATAAAAAGAACTCAAGAAACTAGACCGTAAAAGGCTAATCAACCCAATTATAAAATGGGCACTGAGCTGAACAGAGATCTCTCAACAGAAGAAGTTCAAATGGCCAAAAGTCACCTAAGGTCATGCTCAACTTCCTGATCAGGGAATTGCAAATCAAGACAACTTTAAGATACCATCTTACACCTGTCAGAATGGCTAAAATAAAAAACACTAATGATAGCCTTTGCTGGAGAGGTTGTGGAGAAAAGGGTACACTCATCTATTGCTTGTGGGAATGCAAACTTGTGCAACCACTTTGGAAAGCAGTTTGGCGGTTTCTCAGGAAATTTGGGATCAACGTACCCCTGGACCCAGCAAGACCACTCTTGGGAATATGCCCAAGAGATGTCCTATCATACAACAAAATTATATGCTCAACTATGTTCATAGCTGCATTGTTTGTAATAGCCAGAACCTGGAAACAACATAGATGCCCTTCAATGGAAGAATGGATGAAGAAAGTATGGAATATATACATATTAGAGTACTACTCAGCAGTAAAAAACAATGACTTCTTGCATTTTGCATACAAATGGACGGAAATAGAACACTATCCTGAATGAGGTAAGCCAGACCCAAAAAGAGGAACATGGGATGTACTCACTCATATTTGGTTTCTAGCCATAAATAAAGGGACATTGAGCCTATAATTCGGGTTCTTAGAGAAGCTAAATAAGAAGGAGAACCCAAAGAAAAACATATTGGCATCCTCCTGAATATTAACCTTCATCAGGGCATGAAAGGAGACAGAGACAGAGACAGAGACAGAGACCCACATTGGAGCACCGGACTGAAATCTCAAGGTCCAAATCAGGAGCAGGAGAGAGAGCACAAGCAAGGAACTCAGGACCGCGAGGGGTGCCCCCACACACTGAGACAATGGGGATGTTCTATCGGGAACTCACCAAGGCCAGCTGGCCTGGGTCTGAAAAAGCCTGGGTTAAAACCGGTCTCACTGAACATAGCAGACAATGAGGACTACTGAGAACTCAAGAACAATGGCAAGGGGTTTTTGATCCTACTGCACCTATTGGTTTCGTGGGAACCTAGGCAGTTTGGATGCTCACCTTACTAGACCTGGATGGAAGTGGGTGGTCCTTGGACTTCCTATGGGGCAGGGAACCCTGATTGCTCTTTGGCCAGATGAGGGAGGGGGACTTGATTGGGGGAGGGGGAGGGAAAGGGGAGGCGGTGGTGGGGAAGAGACAGAAATCTTTAATAAATAATAAAAAAAGAAAAAGGGACTGCTAGTAATACCAGATGGTTAATAAATTAGAATTAATTGGTTCTAGGCTGGGAACTTAGAAGAGAGCAGAAAGTTCTTTACACTAACTCAGGGTAAAACTTAGATACAGACCGTCATACTTTACAACCTCCATTATCAGAGCTCAATAGTCAAACCAGGTGTTTGCACAGTGTTCACTGTTGCTCCTGGTGTAGAACTTTAAGACAATTCTGAAGCCATTTCTGACTACTCTCAGTACTCCCCCTCCTCCCCTGGGAACCAAGGACATAACAGCTATGCATGCGCATACTGAGATGTTGGGAACTTTCCATCTACCTGAATAGGGGCAAGATAACCCTTAGGTCTTGACTCAGTTACTGATGTTTTGACTTAGTCCCTGGGAAGGGGCAAAGTGACCCTCAGAAGTTTCCCCTTACCTCATCTGATCTGGCAACCACTCTCCAGCCAATTATTGGTAATAGCCTTTTTTAATAAGCCAATCATAATAGATAAAGAACAACCCCCAGACACCCCCTTCCTTCTATAGTTTTTCCCTTTAAAAATAGCCTGTACCAGACATTCAGGGTCTTCTAGCCTCCCGACTGCTGGAAGACCCTGTCATGACAGAATTAATAAAATCCTCATGCTTTTACATCAGCTGTGATATGAGAGATGGTCGTGTGGGGTGATGCCTCCTCCTCGGTGATTAGATGCTAGGGTCCAACACGGGCACCTTCAGGCAATGTATACTGAAGCCACATGCCTCCCCTTTAATATGCCACTTTCCCATAACAGAGACAGTGCCTAACCCGGGGGTCATGAATCTCTGTCTCCTAAAGGTTAATTCAATTCATATCTGCCATTCGACAAGGATGGCCAGGACACTACTCTCAGTTTGCAGAGAGAAGCTCTGGCCTTGTAAGTAGAACAGCCAGCTGTAAAATGAAATGACCTAAGCTGATGGAGGCTTCCCAAACATCCAAGAAAATAGCTCACTATGAATGACTGATCCTTGATCTGATGAGAAAGATGCTGATAGTCTGTTCTCATTCTCATAGACTTATAACTTTATATTTCTTTATTTCTACATTTTTATTTCTGGAATCCCCATTTTTATTTTCTTATACTTGGACTTTTCAGGTTCCAGACTTTCAATTGGAGTTAGTACAGACCATCTTTACAAAATTGACATTGATGTTGTGCAAAGCCTCAGAATTCCTCTTCTTTACTGAAGGATATGGAGCGATAGCATCAGTCTGGTCCTTGTTTGAGACACATACTAAGTAGTCTTTACTTTCCAAGGGATTTGGGTCACAGCCATTGTTAGGGTTCTAGAAAATTCTCACAAAAAACCACATCCATTTAAGCCATCAGCAAGAGCATTTATTATCTCTAGAGTAAGAGTTACAGCATGCCTGTGGCCACACATCTGACACAAAAACTAATTGGCGACCTCAAGAGTAGCTCACAGGCTCCTTTTATACACAGCTAAAGGAATTCTAGAAGTAGTTAGGTCATCCTGTCTAGGATTGGCTTATGTGTGTCACAATCGAATTAGTACATTGCTAATTGGCTAAAGCTATCAGCGGCTGGCTAGGGTTCTATTTTTCCATTTTTGGGAAAACCTGGACAAGTCCTAGGCTCTGTCCCTATGTGATTATTGCCTTGAGATACTGTGGGGGCTAGGCCAAGCCTGGTATGGTCTATCTCCTTGTCCTTATTGTTGGGGGCATTGGTGATTGATTGCCCTTTATTCATAGCTTGCTCAGAAATTGTGTTCAGTTTCAAGAGGCAGGAACTGAGATCTAGTTCTAAACTGATTTATTAGGAGTCTGTCAGGTTATTTCCCTGACCTTCTCATTCTCCCCTTGAGTAGTGCATCATCTCAAGTCCTGAAGATGTTTGCTTACAGACTTGTATTGCTATTTTAAAACCATCAGTGAGACCGTAGAGATACATTCTTTGATAAACCTGACCAACGCATTATTATACATTGTCCACTGGTTAGAGCCAACAGTAAGAGGATTAAGGGCCCAGCTAGGTTTGGTAGGAGGGTAGTTAACCATGGTGAACTGCTAAATGGAGATTCATAGCATCCTTTATTTTGTTGTCTTGTAGTCGTTTTCTAAGTAGGGCTATGGTGTCTGTACTAACTCTAGAATGGTTAACATAAAAACAGTATTGGTCTCCTAAGGCCTTGCATAGGCCCACTTGTTGAAGGAACAATAGGCTAAGGCTCCTTCTGTTTTGGAGAAGAACTTGAGCTAGAGAGGAGAGATATTCTTCTAAATGTGTAACAGACTTTTTTCTAGGGGAGTGACAGCTACATCTATTGCCATTTTCAAGGCCCTGTAGTTCTAACTCTTGTAATATGAAGGCCAAAGCCCCTATGGTACCTATGGCCCCAGCTAAGCAGATGCCTCAGAAGGTGGGTACCAAGGTAGTTGTGATGACTTCTCATTTTTCCTGTTCTGGGGACATTTCTAATTGGTAAAAGATTTTATCATCAGAATAGACTATAATGATCTGTCCTGTCCCTCTAAGAGACAAGCCACACCCCACTCTCTCCCCCATCTGCTGAGGCAAGCTGATCTTCAGCTTCCAGCCTGAGTCCTTTCCTTTTCCATCTCCCTCTCGAAGAGGCACCTTAGACCATGGTCTCATGGTATGCCCGTCTGTCTGTCTCTCCTCATGAGACTGGCTGACCCATCAAGGTCTCTCATCCACCGCACACCTCTCTGCCTGGGACTCATGGTCCATTGCAGCTACTTGAAGAACTGCGCCATCCCTGCCTGGGACTGGCTGCCCTCAGGACCTGCTGCCCACTGCTGCCATTTGGGGACCTGCAGTATTTCTGCCTCTGTAGCCACTGGGGGATCTGCAGCATTTTATTTTTACCATTACATAGACTATTCTGACTGGACCAGGACACAAAATCTTTAGTCTGATTTAAAGCCCAAGTATTAACACTGGGAGTCAAACCAGAGGCACATTGCTAACAGGTGTCATCTGGTGGGATCAGGAAGCCTGCTGTCATTGGATTCTGAGTGAGATTACATAGATGGGAATAATCGTGCAGAAGTTGACCCAAACAGAGACCACTATCCATGTATGCTACCAGCAATAGTGTTTATTTTCTTAAGAGAAAGAATTACAGCATGCTGGTGCCACACATCTGACACAGGTGCTAAATGGTGACCCTGACAGAAGCTCACAAACTCCTTTTATACACAGCATCACAGGAGCAAGAACTCAGACTGGATTTGGAAGAGAAATCAGAACTTGTGAGTCAGCTGGCCCAGGATTAATCTCTGGCTTCCTACTGCCTGATTTTGAGAGCAGTCTTGCTCGGGGCAGACTAAACTTTGGTAAAAGACTTTGTAGTAGATAGAGCTTGGAAAAACAAAAAGCATAAAACAAACAAAACCCTAACAACCAGAAATTCTGGAGAACGAAGAGGAAATTTCAGAAAGAGAAGGTCAGGGGCCTGGCTGATATCCAGGTAAACAGAACTCTGTGTAAACTGAGAACTCACTAAGCCTTGTCCTTCATGCCCAGGCTGCTTGCTATCTGAGCCAGTATAATCACATACACCCTCTGCTGTAGCAGAAGCCTTCTACTTCTGGCTTAAGCAGTAGTTGGTAGGTACCTGCCAACCTAATCTGTCTTGACCCAAAATGGGACCCCAGAAACCCAGGACTCATTTATCCACTCAGTGCCTGCCAGATCTTCCATGGTTCTTATGTCCAGATCTCCAGATTGGCAGTGTCCCACCTGACACGTGCCCTCTTCCAGGATTGCCTTAATCTGGAGTTTCCCCTCCTGCAACATTCATTCGAAATTCCCTCTAAGCCCCATTGCATGTGGAAAGAAGTGTTCACTGGTTTGGTCAAGTGTGTTCAGCTTTAACTTAGTGTGCCAAAGAGATCCATGGAACAAAAATGCCTCTAACCCTTGCTCCAGGCCAGATACTTTCTGAAATGCTGGAGGCTATTGTGTATGGGAGGTAACAAGCCATGTGGTGTCAATCCCCACACAAGTTTGTTTGACCCAGCAGCACCAGATGTGCTTTATCATGTGTGGGCTGGAGGTATGTAGGCAACACATCAGGATGTATGCTTGCCCATGATCAGACGTGATGGGAAATATGGTGACCTTATGGGGTGATCTTTTTAAACCCCTGTAATACGTGACTCATTGTCATTTTCTGGGAACAGGAATGGACATGGCCAGAGCCCATCATCCTGGCCCATATTAAATTAAAGCTTGCCTAAAATTTTGCACAAAATTATGGTGGTGTCTCATTCTCTCCTGGGTAGATTAACACAAGGCCAGAGTGTCCTAGATTCCTCTTTCAACAATCCTGCAAATAGTGTAAACAGAAACTGGGCTTTGAGGTGTTCAGGGAAGGGGTGTCCCTTTCAAGGCATCCTTCCAGAGCTGCCTTGGTGGGGCATGGCCTCAGGCTGCTGCCCGTCAGACCCATTCCAGCAACATATCAGCCTATCTTGATTCACTCCTATTTAAGCTAAGGGATGCAAATAGTGTTATGGTCTGCACAGGCAAGAAATCTGCTGGGAGATCTAACAGGACCCAGGCTCACCCAGTCCAATAGTTCCTCAGAGAAAGTCTTCCCAGAAGGAGCAAGAGAAGAACCTGATGCATCCTGATGATCACTGAAGGGCTTCCTAGAAGAACTCCCTGGAGGTGTCTGCCCATCTCTCCAGGTTCACATCTCTGAAGGGTGGACAAGATCAGATCTTCGTCCTTATGCCCTGGTGGCCACTGTGGCAGTTTCCTCCCATCGCTGAGCTCTAGGGTGGGATGGCAACTTCTCAGAGATAATGCTCTGACCCAAAGTGACTATAGAGCTGGGGGAATCTCTCCCCCCTCCACCCCTACTTCCCTTTATGTCTGATGGAAAGCTTCTCTTGGTCAGGATGCATCTCTGAGTTCTCCTGCTAGCCTAAGAGACAACTTCAAAGTGTTTGTTCTTCCTTCTCTGTCTCTCTCCTCCTCAAGCTACTAGAGTTTAAGAATAAGAATATAAATGTGTCTCAGAAGCCTACGGATTAAGTATTAACAATGGGTTACTTTGCTTCACAACCAATAAATAGCCTTCGTGTGGAAGGCTGAAGCAGCCCTCTGCGAAATGAGGGTCAGCTTTTGATAGACCTCAGGCGACTCAAGACCAGCAAGTGACATGAACTGCATTAACTTTAAATGATGGGATGTATGTGACATATTTTTCCTTTTTTATTTATTTATTTATTTATTTATTTATTTATTTATTTATTTATTAAAGATTTCTGTCTCTTCCCCACCACCGCCTCCCCTTTCCCTCCCCCTCCCCCAATCAAGTCCCCCTCCCTCGTCAGCCCAAAGAGCAATCAGGGTTCCCTACCCTGTGGGAAGTCCAAGGACCACCCACCTCCATCCAGGTCTAGTAAGGTGAGCATCCAAACTGCCTAGGCTCCCACGAAACCAATAGGTACAGTAGGACCAAAAACCCATTGCCATTGTTCTTGAGGTCTCAGTAGTCCTCATTGTCCACTATGTTCAGCGAGACCGGTTTTAACCCAGGCTTTTTCAGACCCAGGCCAGCTGGCCTTGGTGAGTTCCCGATAGAACATCCCCATTGTCTCAGTGTGTGGGTGCACTCCTCGCGGTCCTGAGTTCCTTGCTTGTGCTCTCTCTCCTTCTGCTTCTGATTTGGACCTTGAGATTTCAGTCCGGTGCTCCAATGTGGGTCTCTGTCTCTGTCTCCTTTCATGCCCTGATGAAGGTTAATATTCAGGAGGATGCCTATATGATTTTCTTTGGGTTCTCCTTATTTAGCTTCTCTAATATCACGAATTATAGGCTCAATGTCCTTTATTTATGGCTAGAAACCAAATATGAGTGAGTACATCCCATGTTCCTCTTTTTGGGTCTGGCTTACCTCACTCAGGATAGTGTTTTCTATTTCCATCCATTTGCCTGCAAACTTCAAGAAGTCCTTGTTTTTTACTGCTGAGTAGTATTCTAATATGTATATATTCCATACTTTCTTCAACCATTCTTCAATTGAAGGGCATCTAGGTTGTTTCCGGTTCTGGCTATTACAAACAATGCTGGTATAAACATAGTAGAGCATATACTTTTGTTGTATGATAAGGCCTCTCTTGGGTATATTCCCAAGAGTGGTATTGCTGGGTCCATGGTTAGGTTGATCCCGAATTTCCTGAGAAACCTCCACACTGCTTTCCAGAGTGGTTGCACAAGTTTGCATTCCCACAAGCAATGGATGAGTGTACTCCTTTCTCCACAACCTCTCCAGCAAAGGCTATCATTGGTGTTTTTGATTTTCACCATTCTGACAGGTGTAAGATGGTATCTTAAAGTTGTCTTGATTTGCATTTCCCTGATCACTAGGGAAGTTGAGCATGACCTTAAGTGTTTCTTGGCCATTTGAACTTCTTCTGTTAAGAGATCTCTGTTCAGCTCAGTGCCCCATTTTATAATTGGGTTGATTAGCCTTTTACGGTCTAGTTTCTTGAGTTCTTTATATATTTTGGAGATCAGACCTTTTTCAGTTGCAGGGTTGGTGAAGATTTTCTCCCAGTCAGTGGGTTGCCTTTCTGTCTTAGCAACAGTGTCCTCTGCTTTACAGAAGCTTCTCAGTCTCAGGAGGTCCCATTTATTCAATGAGGCCCTTACTGTCTGTGCTGCTGGGGTTATACGTAGGAAGTGGTCTCCTGTGCCCACGTGTTGTAGAGTACTTCCCACTTTCTCTTCAATCAGGTTCAGTGTGTTTGGACTGATATTGAGGTCTTTAATCCACTTGGACTTGAGTTTTGTGCATGGTGATAGATATGGGTCTATTTTCATTCTTCTACAGATTGACATCCAGTTTTGCCAGCAGAATTTGTTGAAGGTGCTCTCTTTTTTCCATTGTATACTTTTAGCTCCTTTATCGAAAATCAGGTGTTCATAGGTTTGTGGGTTAAAGTCAGGGTGTTCTATTCGATTCCATTGGTCGACTTCTCTGTTTTTATGCCAATACCAAGCTGTTTTCAATACTGTAGCTCTGTAATAGAGTTTGAAGTTGGGGAAGGTAATGCCTCCAGATGTTCCTTTCTTGTATAAGATTGTTTTGGCTATCCTGGGTTTTTTGTTTTTCCATATAAAGTTGATTATTGTCTTCTCCTGATCTGTGAAGAATTTTGATGGGATTTTGATGGGGATTGCATTGAATCTATAGATTGCTTTAGGTAGAATTGCCATTTTTACTATGATGATCCTCCCAATCCAAGAGCAAGGGAGATCCTTCCATTTTCTGGTGTCCTCTTCTACTTCTTTCTTCAAAGACTTAAAGTTCTTGTCATATAGATCTTTCACTTCCTTGGTCAAGGTTACCCCAAGATATTTTATGCTCTTTGTGGCTCTTGTGAAAGGTGATGCTTCTGTGATTTCCCTCTCTGTTTCTTTATCCTTAGTGTATAGGAAGGCAACTGATTTTTTGGAGTTGATCTTGTATCCTGCCACATTACTAAAGGTGTTTATCAGCTGTAGGAGTTCTTTGTTAGAGTTTTTGGGGTCGCTTATGTATACTATCATATCATCTGCAAATAACGAAAGCTTAACTTCTTCCTTTCCAATACGAATCCCCTTGATCCCCTTATGTTGTCTTAGTGCTATTGCTAGAACTTCAAGCACTATATTGAAGAGGTATGGAGAGAGTGGACATTCTTGTCTTGTTCCTGATTTTAGTGGGATGGCTTTGAGTTTTTCTCCGTTTAATTTAATGTTTGCTATCAGCTTGCTGTAGATAGCTTTTTATTATATTTAGGTATGACCCGTGTATCCCTAGTCTCTCCAATACCTTTATCATAAAGGGGTGTTGAATTTTGTCGAATGCTTTTTCAGCATCTAATGAAATGATCATATGTTTTTTCTTTCAGTGTATTTATATGGTGGATTACATTGATAGATTTGCGTATGTTGAACCAGCCCTGCATCTCTGGTATGATCATAATGGATAATTTTTCTGATGTGTTCTTGAATTCGGTTTGCCAGTATTTTATTGAGAATTTTTGCGTCGATATTCATGAGTGAGATAGGCCTGTAATTCTCTTTCTTGGTTGGGTCTTTGTGTGGTTTTGGTATCAGGGTCACTGTAGCTTCATAAAAGGAATTTGGCAATGACTTTTCTGTTTCTATATTGTGAAATACGTTAAGGAGTATAGGTATTCGCTCTTCTTGGAAGTTCTGGTAGAATTCTGCGTTGAAGCCATCTGGTCCTGGGCTTTTTTTGGAGGGGAGATTTTTGATAACAGTTTCTAGTTCTTCGCGACTAACAGGTCTATTTAGATCATTCACCTGGTCTTAGTTTAGCTTTGGTATATGGTGCTTATCTAAAAAAAAAATGTCCATTTCTTTTGCATTTTCAAGTTTTGTGGCATACAGGCTTTTGTAGTAAGATCTAATGATTCTCTGAACTTCCTCTGTGTCTGTGGTTATGTCCCCCTTTTCATTTCTGATTTTATTTTTGCATGTTCTCTCTTTGTTGTTTAATTAGTTTGGATATGGGTTTGTCGATCTTGTTGATTTTCTCCAAGAACCACCTTTTTGTTTCATTGATTCTTTGGACTGTTTTCTGTGTTTCTATTTTGTTGATTTCTGCCCTCAGTATGAATATTTCCAGTCTTCTACTCCTTCTGGGCACCTCTGCTTCTGTTTTTTCTAAAGCTTTCAGGTGTGCCGTTAAGTCCTCGATGTATGCTTTCTCCGTTTTCTTTAAGTGGGCACTTAGTGCTATGAACTTTCCTCTTAGCACTGCTTTCATCGTGTCCCATAGGTTTGAGCATATTTTCTCTTTATTTTCATTAAATTCAAGGAAGACTTTAATTTCTTTCTTAATTTCTTCCTTGACCCAGGTGTGGTTCAGTAGTTGTCTGTTCAGTTTCCATGAGTTTGTTGGCTTTCTGGTGGTAGCATTGTTGTTGCCATCTAACTTTTATCCGTGGTGATCTGATAAGACACAGGTGGACACTGATATTCTTTTGTATCTGTGGAGGTTTCCTTTGTTTCTGAGTATATGGTCAATTTTTGAGAAGGTTCCATGAGCTGCAGAGAAGAAGGTATATTCTTTCCTATTTGGGTGGAGTGATGTATAGATGTCTGTTAAGTCCATTTGCTTCATTACCTCCAATAATTCTCTTAATTCTCTATTAGGTTTCTGTCTGATTGACCTGTCAATTGGAGAGAGAGGTGTATTGAAGTTTCCTACTACTAGTGTGTGTGGTTTGATGTCTGCCTTGAGTTTTAGTAATATTTCTTTTAGCTAAGTGGGTGCTTTTATATTAGGGGCATAGATATTCAGGATTGAGATGTCATCCTGATGAATTGTTCTTGTTATGAGTATAAAGTGACCATCTCGATCTCTTCTGATTGATTTTAGTTTGAAGTCAGTTTTGTTGGAAATTAGTATGGCCACACCTGCTTTTTTCTTAGGACAATTTGCTTGAAACACCTTTTCCCAACCTTTTACTCTGAGTAGATGCCTGTCTTTGTGGTTGAGATGTGTTTCTTGCAAACAGCAGAATGTTGGATCCTGTTTTCATATCCAATCCCTTAGCCTGTGCCTTTTTATAGGTGAATTGAGACCATTAATATTAAGTGATATTAATGACCAGTGGTTGTTTACTCTGTTTATTCTTATTTTTTTTGGTAGTAGAGTTTGTGTGTGTCCCTTCTTTGAGTTGTGCTGGTGAAGGTTAACTAGATTCCTGAGTTATTGTAGTCAGTGTTGGCAATGTTGGATTCCTTGGGTTGTGATTTTCTTCTATTACTTTCTGTAGCACTGGATTTGTGGCTACGTATTGTTTAAATTTGTTCTTATCCTGGAATGTCTCGTTTCCTCCATTGATAGTGAATACTGTCAGGAGCCATTTCCCCCCTGAGATCATTGCAGGAACCATCACCCTGGGGAGTCTGCAGAGAACCTCACACCCTTAATTATGTTCTATTGACAAAACCTGCCCCTCACCCAATTAACTTATCTGTTAGCGGAACCCGCCTCACATTCCAGCTATCCAGGGAACCAGGTGTGGCAACTTGTGACCTCCTAGCCTACGTGACCTGGAACACGCGGCAAGAGTCCAGTTTCCCTACCCTTCAGGGGCTATATAAGCAGCAACCATGATCCTAATAAACGGAGGCTTTGACAAATCTGCTTGGCCTCCTTCTTCTGTCTTAGCTCATTCCCTTCCAGGTAGCGCCCCTCCGAGACCCTGGAATAACTGGATTGCAGGGTGGGTTACAAACCCCTAGACTAGTGACCCACCCAACGCAATCCACAGAATACTAGCTTGGCTGGGTATCGAAGTTTGGCTTTGCATCCATGGTCTCTTAGTTTTTGAAGAACCTCTATCCAGGACCTTCTGGCTTTCATGGTTTCCATAGAGAAGTCAGGTGTAAGTCTGATCGGTTTACCTATATAAGTTACTTGGCCTTTTTCCTTTGCAGCTCTTAATATTCTTTCTTTAACCTGTATATTTTGTGTTTTGATTATTATATGGTGAGGGAATGTTTTTCTTTGATCCAGTCTGTTTGGTGTTCTGTATGCTTCTTGGATATTTAAAGGAATATCTTTCTTTATGTTGGGAAAGTTTTTCTTCCATAATTTTGTTAAAAATATTTTCTGGGCCTTTGAGCTGTGATTCTTCCCCTTCTTCTATTCCTATTATTCTCAGGTTTGGTCTTTTTATTGTGTCCCATATTTCCTGAATGTTTTGTGATGAGAATTTGTTGACTTTGCTGTTTTCTTTGATCAGTGTGTTTATTTTCTCTATGGTGTCTTCAGAATCTGAGATTCTTTCTTCTATTTTTTGTATTCTATTGATTATGCTTGTTTCTGCAGGCTCTGCTCATTGACCTAGATTTTCCATATCCAGCTGGTCCCCAGTTTGTGTTTTCTTCCTTGCCTCCATTTCAGTTTTCAATTCTTGAACTGTTTCCCTTATCTGTTTGTTTATTTTTTCTTGCTTTCCCAGGGTCTCATGTACGTATTTACTCAATTTTTCAAACTTTTTGTTATACTTCTCATCCATTTCTATAAAGTTGTTTTTTACATATTGTTTAAGGGACTCTATTTTTTCATAAAGTCGATTTTTTTCTACTTCTTCTGTGTTAGGGTGCTCAAGTCCTTCTGTTGTAAGATCATTGGGTCCTGGTGCTTTCATGTTGTTTTTCAGATTATTGGGTGAATTTTTGCCTTGGTGCCTGCCCATCTCCTCCTATCGATGCTATCTAATCGGTCTTTAAAACCAGATCAGGTTTCCCTGCTGGCCAGAGGCTCCTCTTGCAAAATGCCCTCCTTGTTCTGTTTCCTGGCTCCTGCCGGTGGCCAAGATCCTTCTCACCCCTCAGACGGGTCTTCAGGAAAAGAACCAGGTTCCCCGTTTGCCAGGGACCTCGCCAACCAAAGGCCTACCTCTTTGATTTAATTGTCCTGGGGCGATCTGCTCTTTGTGTTGTGCTGGTCCCTGCCGCCTGCGTTGCCTGCCACTGTGCCATTACCCGCCGGTCCCAGCTGCCACCTGCTTCGCCCGTGCCCCAGCTGCCTTGCCTACCTTGAGTCAGTCCGTCCGCCACCCCCTTGAGTCGGTCTGCCCGCCGCCGCCTTGCGTAGGTTCGTCCGCCGCTGTCCCGAGCACAGAAATCTTGATGTTGGGGCTCTTCCAGTTCCTCCACCTGGAAGGGCCTAGATTCTCTCTCTGCCAGCCTTCGTGACATTTTTTTTAAAAGATTTTATTTATTCATTATGTACATAGTGTTTCCTTGCATGTTTGCCCACAGGCCAGAAGAGGGCATCAGATCTCAGTACAGATGGTTGTGAGCCACCATGTGGTTGCTGGGAATTGAACTCAGGACCTTTGGATGAACAGTCAGTGCTTTTAACCTCTGAGCCATCTCTCCAGCCCTGTGTGTGACATTTTGGTTGTGCATTGTTCCTTACCCTTCCTTGCTATGCAAAACTGGCAGTATCAGGGAAGAGCAGAGCTTCAGTAAACACCACCAGAAAGTGCCATAGAGAAACAATGGGCTAAATACAAACACTAGCTTAACTGGAAAATTCTGTTAATGAAAATTGTTTTTAAAAAAGTTATTTGTATCTGAATTTTACCTTGAGATTGTAAAACTTCCTTTACTCATGCTTGCTTATTGCTATAGAAAGGGGAGTTTGGAGACCACACATTGCCACAGCTACAGAGGTCCAATCTCTGCCTGTGGACACAGTTAGAGATGAGAAGATTTGTGTGCCCCATGGAGATTTTTGTTCATTTTCTGGAATAAAGTTTGCTTCTGGTATAGAAGACTTTGGTGATCTGTTCCCCCTCACCCCAATTATAATGCAACTGCAACTCTGGAACCTAACATTTTTTGTGCTGAATCCAAGGAATTCACACAATCCTGGTACTGGTGGGGTTGGGGGGGGGCACCTCAGTCTCTGGCAGCTTTTATTCTACTGTTTTTGGCCAACTGGCAAGCTTTCTCTGGTTGGTTTTTGGTGCCTGGAAAATGGAAGACAATAAGATTAGGTGGATTCATCAAAGACCTCTGAGCTGAAAGAGACCAAGGATGCTTTCACCCCTCCTCTGGCCATTGGGTTGCTCTTCTGCTGCCTTTCAGGACTGTTTCAGGATTCCTGGCTCCCTGCATGTAGTGTGTGTCTCATCAATTCTGTTTAACAGTCGTGTTGTCTATTGACAGTCTCTTTGTGGTGATTGTTAGGAAATTAATGTCTACCCTGGGCTAAGGTTCCTCTGAACCTCAGGCCCTTTCAGAACCTATTCTCCCACTTCCAGGATTTCAGGATGGAACAGTAGACTTTGCCAGTCTTCCCTGTCCCTCTCTGCCTCAGGAGTCCAGGCTTCAGTGGGCTCCTCTCTGTGCAAGCAGTACTGGCAGCCAAGGAGAGGACTGCCCCTCCCCTGCAGATACTGAAGTCCCAGGCCCAAATGCCAATGGTGAGCCAGGGGGACAGAGGCAAGCAGAGGCGAATGCAAGGCCAGGAGCTGAGGATGGCCACCATCAGCCACTTCTAGATAATAATTTTGTAGATCTCACAAAGTAACACATGCTCCAAAGCTGCATAGTAAGGAACACCAGGGCCCATTAACAGTGGGAGCAGCCCCATCAGGTCTTAGCCCTCTTCCAACCCCAAAATTCAGCTAGAAAAAAAAGTTTTGTCCGGTTCAAATACATAAACATAGCCATAAATGCTTATTTGTAGATGGATAAGTTGACTTTGTTCAATGTATCCTGGCTGCAACCCTTACTGACTGACCAACCTTAAAATTTACCTCTGTGTGTTCTGGTTATTAAGTCTGATATAAGAAGGATTAAAACAGTAATAATATCTTTAAATAATACTATAAGTTCTTATCTCATGACTTACAGATCGTTCATGAGATATGTGTTAAAATCTATATGATTTGTAACAAAATCTGGTATATAAAAAGGGCTGATAATTAAAACTTCAATATATAGGTGTATATATATATGGTTCAACTCCCATTTAAGATATATATATATATATATATATATATATATATATATATATATATACACACGTATATCATTTAATTTAACCCATGTATGAGCTGAATTTAATGCATATATGTGCTTATAATTTACATCTAACTATTATTTTAAAATTAAAGTTACATGTTATATAATATTTCATAGTCTTAATGAGCTCTCTGTTGTAGTAGGAGCTGCGGCCTGCGTTCCCACCCAGCCCCAGAAATAACAACACACAAATTGTATTTTTTTAAACACTGCTTGGCCTATTAGCTATAGCCTCTTACTGGCTAATTCTCACATCTTGATTAACCCATTTCTAATAATCTGTATAGCACCACGAGGTGGTAACTTACCGGGAAGTATTTTAACCTGCATCCATCTTGGAGAGGAGAGCTATAGCGTCCGTCTCACTGCCTTCTTCCTCCAAGCATGCTGTTCTGTCTTCCCCGCCTACCTATGTTCTAACCTATCAGGCCAAGCAGTTTTCTTTATTAATTAACCAATGAAGGCAACAGATAGATAGTAGACCCACCTACATAACACTGTGAGAGTGATAGCTTAATGAGCTATCTCCTTCTAGACTAAGGAAGCAACAAGTCTCAAGTGTTTTAAATTGATATGGACTTTTACATGATGATAAAATTTAAGATTATAAAGATCTATTCAGAGTAACAAAGGCTAACATAGATTTACACCTAAGGACTTATGTCTTTTTTTTTTTTTTTGGTTTTTCGAGACAGGGTTTTTCTGTAGCTTTGGTGCCCGTCCCAGTAGTAGCTCTTGTAGACCCCAGAGATCCACCTGCCTCTGCCTCCCGAGTGCTGGGATTAAAGGCGTGTGCCACCACTGCCCAGCTAGGACTTATGTCTTTACCAAGTATTTAACTTAAAGTCTTTAGAAAGTTTAAATAAATGACAGCATATGTTTGATAAATGAGGTATTTGATAAATAAGATATATATTCTTAATAAAATGCTAGGCCTCTGTGTTTCCTCAGTTTCTGCTCAGGGCCCACACCGAAACTCACAATCCTCTTTGTCACTGGGATCCTTCCCTTATTACTTTTCCTTGCCTCCTCATGAGACAGTCTTAGTTTGGTACAAACTTGTTCTGCTTTTACCCATAGAATGGCTATCTTGGTTTCTTTACTGAACTCATCTGCTATTAAAGAGTTTTATTTTGATACTAAAAGAGCATCAGTTAAAATCATTATTTTAAGACTAAATGTGGCAGGAATGTAAATAAAGTCCTAGTTATGAAAGCTGCTAACACACTGTACACTGTTAAGAAATACAAGTTAAGAGTCATCTTATGAATTACCAAGCCCTTTGGTTATAGTCATGCTAAGCACTGATGTGGTTATTGCAGGGAGAAGCCCTTCCTAGTGCTCTGTGTGCTTAGGACAAACAACTGGTGGCAAAGGGCTGTCTGCTGAGATCTCCCTAATGGACAGACGGTCCTCACATGCTCAGAGATCTGCAGAAGATAGCAACTAAATGTTTTATTTAAAAGCTTTGTGTAATAGAGAGCCAGGCCAGTTCCAGACAGCTCCCTTATTTCCTCCAAAGAAGACTGGTGGAAGCAGAAGAATCTCTACCCAAAACGGGCCTCAAAATTGGCAGAACTAGCCACTGAGCAAGCCTGCCTTTCACCTCAAGCTGCAAAGACCCTCTTTAGATAGTGGATAAAACAGGACACTGGGGAATTTAATACCTAGAGTTGCCTAAGGCAAAAGGTAGGCTGGTCCTCTAATGAGTCCTCACTCCAGGGAAGCTTGTGGGATGTTCAGGGAACTTGCAAGTTGACCTCTTCCAGCTGGAAGACAGATGTTGCCCTATGACCTGCCCTTAACGACTATGGAGGACCTTGGGGTAGCTGTCTGGGCAGCCAGCAAGTAATTCTGTCAATTTTTAATCAAAATTCTGGTAAAGTTTATTCCTTTCAGAACTCTGACACAGTTTGACAACTAATACCTTTGCCAACTTAAAAGCAGCAACCAGGGCTTCAGCCGCCTCCCCAGTTCTCTATAAAATTCAAGTCACAGACCTCACTCTCTTAGACCCAATACTAAGGCCAGACACGGTTCACCTCGTTACCAGACTCAAAAAACCATAAACTCACAAAACAGATTTTCAGTATAACTTCTTACCATTCCTTTGTTTACAGGAACTTACTTTACAGTGACTGTGCTCAGTGGTCAGCTACTTGAACCTAATGGCAAATTAGATAAAAGTTCTTTTAAAATACAAAACTTAAGATGTGAGGACCCAAGAATGTTTGAGGGTCTAAGAAAGTGTTTTAAGGAGTGTAATGCAACTTATGAGGCCTGAGGATAAGAATGTTTCAGGGTACATACAAAGTTACAAAAGTCTGAGAAAAAAAAAGGCTTAAGCGCTGAATAAGTGAAAAAGATTTGGGATGTTTAAAAGAATAAAATGAGTTCCAGATATCTCTCTCATTATGCTACTGTTATATCAAGATCCAAAATTCCATAGTCTTAGCATGAATTGACAAAATTCTGAAAAGCTACTAATCTAGCTCTGGCAGAATACTACCACAGTCACCATAGCCACAAGCTCAAGATTTCAACTTCCCTTTGCTTGTTTCCTAACTATAGACCTCAAAGATGCTTTGTATTGCACAGAAAACACCTGTCCCAGTTTTCTGGATAAATAAACAATGTTAATACTTTCAACCAGATCCATACATGGTACAAGTATACTGCCATTTC
This sequence comes from Alexandromys oeconomus, assembly GCA_963919705.1. Classification (NCBI taxonomy): domain Eukaryota; kingdom Metazoa; phylum Chordata; class Mammalia; order Rodentia; family Cricetidae; genus Alexandromys; species Alexandromys oeconomus. The sequence goes on from CAWTZB010000197.1 coordinate 33,249, forward strand.
TACAGTTTAAACTTCATGACAGATATAAACAGTTAATATGTCTAAAACTTATGTCTTCACAAACTTAAAAAAAAATCATGTAACCTTCAGAGAACTGAGGAAGTCCCAAGACTTAGATTAACTTCTCACAGAGCAAAAGGACTAATGATAAGAACAACCTAAAATACCCTACCTGTCTATTCCAAAGGATGTCTCTCTCCCTCTTCTGTGTCTGAGTTTTACCTCAGTATTGTAAAAATTCTTTGTTCATGCCTAATGCTTGCTTTTTGCTGTAAAGTAAAAAAGGGAGTTTAGAAAGCACCATTGAAATAGCTACAGAAGTCCGATCTCTGGCTGTGGTCACGTTATAGCTAATAAACTTTGCATGCTCCATGGAGGCATTTTTCTTCCTTTTCTAGAGTAAAGTTTGCTTCTGGTTTAATAGGCTTTGGTGGACTATCCCCCAATCATTGTCTGACCCCTGGAACCAACACTATTTAAGTCAGGGACAAGATGGAAAAGGGATTGAAATCAACCCCAGGGAAACTCTATTCCTTAGACACGGGTGTAACTGAGAACAATTTGGGTTTTTGGAGAGATTTTTTGTTGTTGTTGCTTTGGGTTGTTTTTTTTTTTCCATATTTGCATAAATAAGGCATTCCTGGGTACTGGCCCTGCTTGTCACTAATGTGCCCCTTTGCCATCTGGGTCCTCCTTTCTCCTCCTCCCTGCCACCAGATCTCAGGAAAGAATGAAGGGACAGTGTCTTTAGCAGCACATTGAGATTAGAGAATTATTTTCCTTTTCTTGGCTATGACCCTAATTTTTAGCTTTTTAAGTCCAAATATTAACAATATGAAACATTTTATAAGCACAAATGTCACACAGACTAAAATAAATAAATAGAAAGAAAAAAGACAGAAAAAAGTATTAGAATTGAGATAAATAAAATAAAATAAAATCTGTAACAAAAGTTATCTTAAAACTGGAAACTTCCGCTGGGTGGGCATGGCACACGCCATTCAAGGCCAGTCCGGAAAGAGCTAATTCCATTACAAGCTCCAAAGTAGTTTCAAACACCAAAACCAAACACACAAAAAAACTGGTGACTCCAGATTAAAACTGCTCGGGAAAACACCGTGTGGTTCGCCATCATCTTACAGCACCTCCATGGGCAGTCACCATCATGGCGAAGGCTGAAGAGAGAGGCCATATGACTTCTCTGCCATCTTAGATGGAGGTGACCATGTGGAGATGGGTCCACCAGGAGACATTAGGGCACCAGGGTATTTTGGATATGGATAGATTTCTGTGTAATCATTCTGGTGCTGCCCTAAAACCAAGGTTTATAAAAGATAGAATTTAAACAAGGCCAGTTTAATGAGGGATTAAAGCTGCACATCCATGCATTCGTATACAGGGACGTACATTACTCAAAAGTCAGATTTAATGGCATAAGAATATTCCCTTATTATTGAGTAAAAAACATTAAATTGTTTACAATGTTAACTTGGTTTTGCCTTATAATAATATCTTAGGAGCAGAGCTGAAAACTAGAGAATTGTAGGGCCCAGCTATGACAGACTCAATAGAGACCAGCAGGCACCAGCACCCAAGGGGAAAGTACCTAATGGTCCAAAGAAAATGCCTAACATTCCAACCATTGCAGATAGGATCCCCTGATGTCCCTTAACCAGGATCCAAAACAAATGTCAGCCAATCAGAGGTCCTGAACCTTAAAAATCCCTCACTCCAACCTCTGCTATGATAAAAAACAAAACAAAAACAAAAAATGTTCTAGCTGCACTCAAGGCTTTCTGCTTGTGTTCCTGTGTTTTGAACCCAGTCCTCTGGAAGAGCAGTTATTGTTCCTAACCACTGAGCCCTCATCACTATCAGAGGGCAGTAGCCACTTTCTGAGCAGAGTAGATTCTAGCTAAATCTACACCACTTCCTAGTGGTTATTACAAGTAGTAGTCTCAGACTTGGATACTACTGCCATGGGAGGGAACCAAAAATCCTTTTCAAGAGCTGAGGAAACAATTGGGACTGACAGTAGAAGCTTTGAGTCACAACATAACCATAATATTTGACAATCCAGGAGCATAAATGAGTTTTTGGCCTATGCAGAAACACGTGCATCAAATTGTTGAGGAGATACTGTGGATCTGGCTCATCCACACCTCCTGGAGAAGCCCCTCTTTCTTTCCAAACAGCTACATTTGGTTTGTGAACACCAAAGAGACCCTGTTTCACTGGACGTCAAGATAGGTGAGACCCTATGTCACACTGAAGTCTTATGGGATAACAGGGAGTCTACTCCAAGCACATAGCCCTCACTGAATGGTGATTTAAAACACTTCAGAGGATTTAGCAGTTTCAGAAATAGATATGGTGACATTTGAAGAGAAGAAATTAGGTTGGAAGAATTGTTTCATGTGAGACATCAGAAAGTACCGTGAACCTGTTACTGAATTCACCCAAGTCTCCCTTAGGGTCATCTTTACCAACTTCTATATTAGGGTCCCCTTGGGACCACACAGCTTTCTCCAAAGAGAATGGACATCCCTTGGGTACCCTAGACATTTTATCTCTAGCCTATTATTCCCTCATCCATGAACCTTCTAAAGGATGCTCACACCATGAAGTGTGAAACTATGCTGAATGAAGGGCCATGCGTACCCATGGTAGCTTCCAGGCTACGTTATAGTGACAACAGCAGTATATTTTAACTTTGCCTGCCAGAATCAAGAACTGGAAGTTTGGTCCTTACCAGTTGAGGTCATTATCAGGTATAGCCTGAATTCAACAAGTGTCACTCTAATATTGGTGTAGGGTGACAGCCTAGGAACAATTTTTATATTTCCCCAATAAACACAAAAGAAAATTAGAGACTTTAAGATAATCACAATGAGTCTAAGGTTCGGCTCTAGTTATACCTCAGGAGGGTATAAAGAGTCCACGAATAAGAATATATATATTTTTGTATTCTTATATTCATTGTATGTTCTTATATATATGCTATATTTATTCATATTCTCATTACATATACATGAATATAATAAAAGTATAAAAATGTAGGTTCCTGAAAAAGAATGTACAAATAAAGAAATATAAACTTATAAGCTTGGGAAATGAGAACATTGTCAGCAGTTTTCTCAGCATCTTAAAGATTAACTGTTAACAGCGGGTTACTTTGCTTTAAAACCCATCTGCAAGCCTGAAGCAGCCCTCTACAAAGTGTCACATTTTAGATGACCCCCAGGTCGCTTATGACCAGCAAATGATGTGAGCCGAGTTAACCTTTAAGTGATGGGATGTATGTGACCTTTTTGGTTTTGCATTGTCCTCTACCTTTCCCTGATGAACAAAACTGACAGTATCAGCAAAGTGCAGAGCTTCCATAAACACCATCAGAATGTGCCAGAGAGAAACAATGGGCTAAACACAAACACTGGTTTAACTGAAAAACAAAAACACAAAAAAAAAAAAAATGCTGTGAATGAAAGTAGTTAAAAAAGCAAGTTGATCTGGGTTTTATCTCAAGATAGTAAAAATTCTTTTGTTAATGCCTAATGCTTGCTTCTTGCTATAAAAAGAAGGGGGGGTGATTGTTTACAACCCCTGAACAAAATCTCCTTCAGCCAGGGACAAGACCAAAAACAGGATTGCAGTCAGCCCCAGGTAAATTCTACTCCCTAGACACAGGGGTAACTGAAAACAGTTTGAGTTTGAGGAGAGTTTTGTTTTTGTTATTGCTTTGGGTTTCTTTTTCCCCATCATTGCATAAGGAAGTCACTACTGGGAACTGGACCTGCTTGAGGCATATGTGCCCCTTTGCAATCCCCTACTTCCCCTTTCTCTTCCTACATGCCACCAGATTTCAGGAGAGAAAGAAGAGAGAGTATCTCACAGCCACAAATCTGAGAGGGGAGAAGTATTTTGCTACCGAATCCAAGAACCCATTTGAAAAATTATCCATTATGATCAAGTAGGTTTCATCCCAGAGATGCAGGGCTGGTTCAACATATGCAAATCTATCAATGTAATTCATCATATAAATAAACTGAAAGAAAAAACGATATAATCATTTCATTAGATGCTGAAAAAGCATTTGACAAAATTCAACATCCCTTTATGATAAAGGTCTTGGAGAGATTAGGGATACAAGGGTCATAACCTAAATATAATAAAAGCTATTTACAGCAAGACAATAGCTATCATCAAATTAAATGGAGAGAAACTCAAAGCCATCCCACCAAAATCAGGAACATGTCCACTTTCTCCATACCTCTTCAATATAGTGCTTGAAGTTCTAGCAATAGCAATAAGACAACATAAGGGGATCAAGGGGTTTCGAATTGGAAAGGAAGAAGTTAAACTTTCGTTATTTGCAGATGATACAATAGTATACATAAGAGACCCCAAAAACCCAAAGAACTCCTACAGCTGATAAACAACTTTAGTAATGTGGCAGGATACAAGATCAAATCCAAAATATCAGTTGTCCTCCTATACACCAAGGATAACAATGCAGAGAGGGAAATCAGAGAAGCATTACCTTTCATGATAGCCACAAATAGCATAAAATATCTTGGGGTAACTCTGACCAAGGAAGTGAAAGATCTATTGACAAGAACTTTAAGTCTTTGAAAAAAGAAATTGAAGAGGATACAAGAAAATGGAAGGATCTCCCTTGCTCTTGGATCGGGAGGATCAACATAGTAAAAATGGTAATCCCAATCAAAATCCCATCAAAATTCTTCACAGATCTTGAGAGGACAATAATCAACTTTATATGGAAAAACAAAAAACCCAGGATAGCCAAAACAATCTTATTCAATAAAGGAACGTCTGGAGGCATTACCATCGCTGACTTCAAACTCTATTACAGAGCTACAGTATTGAAAACAGCTTGGTATTGGCCTAAAAACAGAGGATTATATCAATGGAATCGAATAGAAGACCCACATTTTAACCCACAAACCTATGAACACCTGATTTTTGATAAAGGAGCTAAAAGTATACAATGGAAGAAAGAGAGCATCTTTAACAAATGGTGCTGGCAGAACTAATTGTCAACCTGTAGAAGAATGAAAATAGATCCATATCTATAACCAGGTACAAAACTCAAGTCCAAATGGATTAAAGACCTCAATATCCATCTGTACACACTGAACCTGATAGAAGAGAAAGTGGGAAGTACTCTAAAACATATGGGCATAGGAGACCACTTCCTACATATAACCACAGCAGCACAGACATTAATGGCAACATTGAATAAATGGGACCTCCTGAAACTGAGAAGCTTCTGTAAAGCAAAGGACACTGTCACTAAGACAAAAAGGCAACCCACTGACTGGGAAAAGATCTTCACCAACCCCGCAACAGACAAAGGTCTGATCTCCAAAATGTATAAAGAACACAAGACACTAGACTTTAAAATGCTAATTAACCAAATTAAAAAATGGGGCACTGAACTGAACAGAGAATTCTCAACAGAAGAAGTTCAAATGGCCAAAAGACACTTAAAGTCATGCTCAGTCTCCTTAGCGATCAGGGTTGTGCAAATCAAAACAACTTTGAGATACCATCTTACACCTGTCAGAATGCCTAAAATCAAAAACACCAATGATAGCCTTTGCTGGAGAGGATGTGGAGTCAGGGGTACACTCATCTATTGCTGGTGGGAATGCAAACTTGTGCAACCACTCTGGAAAGCAGTGTGGCAGTTTCTCAGGAAATTTGGAATCAACCTACCCAAGGATCCAGCAATACCACTCTTAGGCTTATACCCAAGAGATGCCCACTCATACTACAAAAGTATTTGTTCAACTATGTTCCTAGCAGCATTATTTCTAATAGCCAGAACCTGGAAACAACCTAGATGCTCTTCCATGGAAGAATGGATGAAGAAAGTGTGGAATATATACATATTAGAGAACTACTCAGTGGTAAAAACAATGACTTCTTGAATTTTGCATGCAAATGGATGGAAATAGAAAACACTATCCTGAGTGAGGTAACCCAGACCCAAAAAGATGAACATGGGATGTACTCACTCATAATTGGTATTTAGCCATAGGACATTGAGCCTATAATTCGCTATCCTAGAGAAGCTAAATAAGAAGATGAACCCAAAGAAAAACATGTAGTTATCCTTCTGGATATTGGAAGTAGACAAGATTGCTGGGCAAAAATTGGGACCTGGGGGGTGGGGTGTAATGGGGGAAAGGGGAGATGGGAAGAGACAAGTGAGAAGGGGAGGATGGGGAGAGCTTGGGGGAATGGAATGGTTGGGATAAGGGAAAGATGGATATGGGAGCAGGGAAGTATATATCTTAATTAAGGGAGCCATTTTAGGGTTGGCAAGAGCGTTGACTCTAGAGGGGTTCCCAGGCGTCCAGAGAGATGTCCCCAACTAGGTCCTTGGGCAGCTGAGGAGAGACAGCCTGAAATGGCCTGATCCTATAGCCATACTAACGAATATCTTGCATATCACCATAGAACCTTCATCTGGCGATGGATGGAGATAGAGACAGAGACCTACATTGGAGCAATGGACTTAGCTCCCAAGGTCCAAGTGAGGAACAGAAGGAGGGAGAACATGAGCAAGGAAGTCAAGACCGTGAGGGGGGCACCCACCCACTGAGACAGTGGGGCTGATCTTTTGGGAGCTCACCAAGGCCATCTGTTACTGGGACTGAAAAAGCATGGGATAAAAGCGGACTCTCTGAATATGGTGGACAATGAGGGCTGCTGAGAAACCAAGGACAATGGCACTGGGTTTTGATCCTACTGCATGCACTGGCTTTGTGGGAGCCTAGCCTGTTTGGATGCTCACCTTCCTGGACCTGGATGGAGGGGGGAGGACAGTGGACTGCCCAGAGGGCAGGGAACCCTGACTGCTCTTCGGACTGGAGAGGGAGGGGGAGAGGAGTGGGCAGTGGGGGGAGGGGGAGGGAAAAGGGAGGCGGGAGAAGGCAGAAATTTTTAATAAAAAAATAAAATAAAATAAAACAAAAAAGAAGAAGTATTTTGCTTTCTCTTTCCCCACTTTTGTGTTTCATTTCCCCATCAGGGCGGAGCCCTACCTGGAGAGTTTAGATATAAGGTTGACTTCAGCACTCAGCTGTGGGCCACAACACACAGTCTGTGAGGAGATCAGTCAATCAGAACTCACCCTCCGAGGCCCCTGGCACGAGTTGGGAGATGGAAGGTAGTAGTTTCAACAACAGGTGCGTCTTTCTTCTTCTATATTTTTGCCCTCTGACAACATCGATGATTTCATGTCTTGATTAAGTGGCTACAGCTTCAATCAGTCCACACTCCTGGACATGACGAAGTTCTGCATTGTAGTTTGAGAGAAGAGAAGAGAGAGGTAGGTGAGAGAGAGAGAGAGAGAGAGAGAGAGAGAGAGAGAGAGAGAGAGAGAGAGAGAGTCAAAGAGTGACAAAGATAGATAGAGACACAGAGATACAGAGAGACAGAGAGAGAACACCTGGAGTTTTTAAAACTGAGTTAGTTATCCACTGGCAAGGCCAGATTGGTATAATGTGCACAGTCATAACGTTCTTGTGTGCAGCACTGTCAGCTGTCAGGAGACTCTGGTCACAGCTGTGAGGCACTCCTGGTGACCTCTGTGACATGATTCTGTTGTTATTTCATGAAATCTGAGTGTTCTCAGTCCCTCTGCCTCTCTCTGCTTTCACTAAGTCACCTCAGGGAAGAAATTCAAATAGCAGAGTCTCAGGGTCTGCAGCTGGGTCCCCTCTGTCATGGTTTCCTACCTGTCTGGCAGGACTTGTCACCTAGGAAGCTGTCCCAGGCTCACTCCTGGTCTGAGCTCTCACTGTCAGATTTTGATCCAAGGAAGAAAAAAAGGCAAGAAAGGACTTTGCTAGCCGTGGCCATGGCAAGCTGCACGTTTTTATTTTCACTTCAGCATCCTGTCCTAAGAGGGTGATTCCACTGACAAGGAAATGGTCGACCTCTGTCTGCTCCATAGTGGTGATCAGATGTGCTCCTCAGAAACCGTGCCTGTCAGGGTGTTTGCTAGTGCACAGGAAGTGAAACATTTCCAGTACTGCTGTTGAACATAGGGTCTGGATTATGCTTGAATACATATAAAATGACTTCAACTGTGATATCCAGACGATCTGACAGACTTTCCCAGGGGGTAGAAATTTGGGAAGATTGACCCACCTTAATGTGGCAACAGAGGACAACTGATCCCCTAGTGGACTATTGACCAGTCTGGGCAGGATCTTGGCACTGGTTTGAAGTGCAAAGCAGCTCCTTCTTTGTGGCAGGCTTTGCTACATTCAATGGAAGCGTCCAGATGCAAGTTCTTTCCCATTCCTTGAGGAGGTAGAGTATGCTGCTAGGAGCTGGCATGTCTCTATCATGAGAAGCTATTTTATTAAATGACCATATTCTTAGATCCCTGAAGCACTGACAATCAGGGCATAGTTATCCGTTAGATATATCTGAATTAGACAAATGTTGTTTAAGTAATGAGGTAAATCTGGATGTATGGTTTTAAATTAGTTATAGCTAACCAATGTTGGAAAAAGCAAGAAGATCATGTCTTGTTATGCCCAGATCATGAAGTCTCCCCAAAACCAACAAGGAAACCAATTCCATATGTAAAAGCAAAGGGCTTTTATTCAAGTTTTAACTTGGGCTCTCTGTGTCCAACTCATTGGCACAATCAGAGAGCCTTGAGCTCAGTTGTGGTGGGGTTTTATCATAGCATAGATTAGGGTGAGGGCCTTTATGGTTTGGGACCCCTGATTGGCTGATCTTTGTCTAGGGTCCTAGTGAAAGGGGATGAGTGTGCTGGGCGAAGGGATATCAGATGATCCTATCTACAATGATTGGAATATTAGGTATTTTCTTTGGAATGTTAAGTACTTTCCTCTTGAATGATCCATTCCTGGGTGTGCCTGGGTGGTCTCTGCTGATCCTGCTATGACCTAACCCTACATTCCCCCTTTATAAGTACCAATGACGGGACCCAATCATGGGTCGTGCTTTCCCAGAGGTTTAAGAGAATGGTATTAGGACCTAAGAACCATTAGCTAACAGATTTTTCTAGGGCAGTGACCATCCTCTGCTACCAGGCCCTGTAGCTCTGATCTCTGAGCACAACCAAATTATAATCCTGAATGTCCTCCTTCATTCTGTTCTTCTGCATAAAGAACCAAAGTGTCTTATCTTATTGTAGAACTACTGTAGCTAATACATTCATTAACTGACAACTCTGGACCAATTTTCCTTGTATGTCAAAGGGCATTATAGGTAGTCATTTGTCCCCCATGCCAGGGAGTCCCCTTGTCTCAGCATTTCAACTTATTTTGGGCAGGGAGTAGAGGAAGACATGTTCTTTTCTGTAACTACTTTAAGCTGACATTTGGTCATTGTGTTCAGGGCCCAAGAAGGCTGAAAAGCTAGTCAAAGGAAGGGAGGGAATACAAGCAATGGACACTTATCAGAAGCATCTGATTCACTGACTGAACTGAAGAGACAGGGAACATTCACACAAGCTGGACTGGACCATATCATCTTTCAGCAAGTCTAGGACTTGCAGTCATTTTGAGTGGGTTGTAGTCAGCAACTGATGCTTGGGTGTGTCTGCCAGCCAAGCAGAAACCTGTTGAGACTAGTTTGAACTAGAATAGATGTTAAAATTTATGAACATAAAGAAAAATATTGCATTTGAAACTTTCAGGTTCATAGTCTTAGTAATTGGGAAGTGGAAGAGTCCCAAGACTATGGGAATGAAAAGTATCATCCTCAGAAATAGTGATGGGAAAAGCTTAGGCTGTACTTATCTTGAATCCCTTTGACCTGTGAGAAGGGAATCCAGGCTTTTTCTGAAGCCTATATCAATTTTTATTTTACAAATGTACATAAATTCTTTTTACATATTAGTATCATCAATCTACCCTGAAATCCGTATTGTAGAAAAAGCAGGTAATGGGTATTTGTAAAATAGCAGTATAGACTCATACATTTGAGTCCTAGAAACACTACAGATTTGGGTCAGAACCGTGTACATTTTTTCTTTTGTCCTGAGAACGAGGTATAGATTGAACAGAGATATCTTTGGCCTGATGAGAAGCACTTTCAAGTTTATCTTTAGATGACAACCAAAATAAATCCTAAATCTTGAACTTGTGACTGAGCAGTAAGTAGTCACTGCTCTACCAGCTTATTAGACCTTTATTAAATGTTTAACTTTGAACTTTTATACCATAGAAGGGGGAAAATCTGAAACATTTTATAACTTAAATTATCTATTTATATTTTTATAACTTCTGCTTACATCTCAAATCATTTTCTTAGACCCTTAAAGCTTATAAGTTTTATAATCTCTCTTTTAAGACCCACACCAAGGCTTGACTTTTATATATAAAATGAACTAACAAGTAGGCTATATCCTTGAGGGAGAACCTGTTTGCCTGTTGCTAAACTGACAAGGTACTAGCTGCCCAATCATCAATACAATCAGAGATTCAAGAAAGATAAATTATACCTAAGTGTAAACCAAGCAGCTTCTGAATCTATTCAGCTTCTGAATGCATACCTAGTTAGCCATACCCAGGTCTCCATAGCAATGGTGGCAGAAGTATCAGAGCAGCAGTCTTCACCAAACCCATAAGGTGAGAGTCTTTTCTCTGGAGGAACATGGGTGAAAATGACCTTATTTTGTCTTGGCAAAAGGAGTACAATCTAGTCTTCAGTGTCCACAGTCTGGGCCAGGTTCTGGTAATGGGTGTTGTATTGGTCAACTTGCCCAGTGGTCAGCACTGTGAAATTCAGGTGGAGGCATCATGGTACCCCGTAATCTTCTTTGAAGACCTTGGGTCATTGTCAGTATCTGGGAGTCTCTTTCTGATATAATACGTTTTTTAATCAACATTTTAAATGCCATATTCTGCAGACCTCTGAAGTAGTTGAGGGCTGTCCTGGTATTATATCTAAATAGGTAACTTTGTTTCTAGTTACTTCTTTTAAGCTTAACTTTTGGGGGGACTAAGTAAGGTTTATCCCTGTAATTAATTATATCAATAATACTTAACATGGCTAAAATTAATGAAGTTGATCATTTATAAGGATGGCTATTAACTTGTATTTCTTAGTATTCTACAGTAGGTTAGCAGCTTTCATAAGACTAAGACTTCACATATCTGTCAGGTTATTTTAAAAAATAATGATTTTTGAATTGAAGTTCTTTTTAGTGAAACATAAAACTTTTCTATGACTCAATTTATTAAGATATTTGACTTAAGCTTAGCAAATTTAGCAAAAACAAGGAGTCCAGACATCCATTTCTAAGCCTGAATAGACCTTGTGTAAGGAGAGACAGTTTCTAAGCCAAAACTTCTGAGCTCTCACAATATTTTGACTTTTTAATATAGTTCCCCCATGTTGTGGCGACCCTCCCATCACAAAATTATTCCTGTTACTATTTCTTAACTGCAGTTTGTCATTGTTATGAATCTGAATGCAAACATCTGAGAGACAGGTAGTCTTAGGCAACCCTGTAAAAACTTTTTGTTTTGTTTTGTGTTATTTTGTTTTGCTTTTTTAACCCCAAAGGTTTAGACTCAATGAGCTGAGAAACTGCTCCAAGCCCTTTGTCAGACTGCTTAGGTCATTGTCTTGCTGCATCACAAGAAATGAACATCTCAGTTTCTGGCAAGCATTTGGTGATTATGACTGTGACCCTAATTTTTAGCCTTTATGTCCAAGTATTAACAATATAAAACAATTTATAAGCACAAACGTCCCATAGTCTTACAAATTTAAGTATTGTAAAAACTGTTCTTAAAAATTTTTAAATCTTTCAAATGCCTTCCTGCAATATCAAAAATAAAGTTCCTCCTCTTTTTTTTTTTTTGAGAATCCTAGATCATCTCTTTGGCCCCACCCTTGACACCTATACATAACCTGCATTTTAGATCTCAGCCTGCCCCATTTCACGGTAGCTGCTGCTTCTGGGATGATCACCTGGCACTGGGAATTCTAAAACTGCTACTGTTTATCCTTGTAACTGATTCTTTGGGACTCCAGTCCTGCCATACATTTGCAGAAGTATTCCCTTCTTCCCACAACCTCTCCAGCATAAGTTATCATCAGTTCTTACAGGTGTAGAGTTTGAAGTCAGGGATTGTGAGACCTTTAGAAGTTATGTTATTTATAGTACAGGATTGTTTTGGCTATCCTGGTTTTTTTTCTTTTCCATATGAAGTTGAGTATGGTCCTTTCAAGGTCTGCAAAGAATTTATCTGGGATTTTGATGGCATTGCATTGAATCTATAGATTGCTTTTGGCAAGATTGGCATTTTTACTGTTAATTCTGCCTACCCAAGAGCATGAGAGATCTTTTTACTTTCTGGTGTCTTTTTCAATTTTTTTCTTCAAAGATTAAAGTTCTCGTCATACAAGTATTCCACTTGTTTGGTTAGTATTACTCTGAGATATTTTATGTTCTTTGTAACTATTGTGAAGGGTATTGTTTCTCTGATTTTTTTTTTCCCCAGCCTTTTTATCATCTGTGTACAGGAGGGTTACTGATTTTTTTTTTTAGTTACTCTTGTATCCTGCTACATTACTGAAAGTGTTTATGAGCCATAGAAGTTCCTTGGTAGAATTTTTGGGATCACTTATGTAAACTATCATATCATCAGCAGTGAGAGTTTGACTTATTTTCCCATTAGTTTCCCACTGATCTCCTTTTGGTGTCTTTTTGCTCTAGCTAGGATCTCAAGACTTATATTGAAAAGAGATGGAGAGCGTGGACAACCTTGTCTTGTTTCTGATTTCACTGAAATCGCAGGGAGTTTCTCTCCATTTAGTTTGATTTTGGCTATTGGCTTGCTGTATACTGTCTTTATTATGTTTAGGTATGTTCCTTGTATCCCTGCTCTCTCCAAGACCTTTATCATGAAGGGATGTTGTATTTTGTCAAAAGCTTTTTTGGCATCTAATGAGACGATCATGTTTTTTATTTTTCAGTTTGTTTATATGGTGGATTATGTTGACAGATTTTTGTATGTTGAACCATCCCTGCATCTCTGGGATGAAACCGGCTTGATCATGGTTGGTGGTGATTCTGATGTGTTCTTAGATTCTATTTGCCAGTATTTTTATCTAGTACTTTTGAATCAATGTTCATGAGTGAGATTGGTCTGTAATTCTTTTTCTGTGGTTTGGGTATCAGGGTAATTGTAGCCTCATAAAAATAATTTGGCATTGTTCCTTCTGTTTCTATTGTGTTGGTATAATTTGAGGAGTATTGGTATTAGTTCTTTTTTGAAAGTCTTGTAGAATTCTGGTCCTGGGCTTTTTTTTTTTCTCTTTTCTTTTTTTTTTCTTTTTCTTTTTCTTTTTTTGGTTGGGAGACTTTTGATGACTGTCTCTATTTCTTTAGCAGTTATAGGTCTGTTTAATTTGGTTTTGATTTAATTTTGGTAAGTTATATTTATCCAGGAAGATATCCATTTCCTTTAACTTTTCCATTTTGTAGAGTACAGGTTTTCAGACTATGACCTGATGATCCTCTGTATTTCTTCTGTGTCTGTTTTATGGTCCCCCTTTTCATTTCTGATTTTTTTTTATTGAGAAAAAAATTTCTGCCTCCTCCCCGCCTCCCATTTCCCTCCCCGCATCCCTTTTCCCTCCCCCTCCGCCCACTCCTCTCCCCTTTCCCCCACTCCTCTCCCCCTCTCTCTTCAGTCTGAAGAGCAGTCAGGGTTCCCTGCCCTGTGGAAAGTCCAAAGTCCTCCCCCCTCCATCCTGGTCTAGGAAGGTGAACATCCAAACAGGCTATGCTCCCACAAAGCCAGAACATGAAGTAGGATCAAAACCCAGTGCCTTTGTCCTTGGCTTCTCATCAGCCCTCATTGTCCGCCATATTCAGAGAGTCCAGTTTTATCCCCTGCTTTTTCAGTCACAGTCCAGCTGGCCTTGGTGAGCTCCCACTAGATCAGCCCCACTGTCTCCGTGGGTGGGTGCACCCCTTGTGGTCCTGACTCCTTTGCTAATATTCTCCCTCCTTCTGCTCCTCAGTGGGACATTGGGAGCTCAGTCTGGTGCTCCAGTGTGGGTCTCTGTCTCTATCTCCATCCATCGCCAGATGAAGGTTCTATGGTGATATGCAAGATATTCATCAGTATGGCTAATAGGATAGGTTCATTTCAGGTTCCCTATCCTCAGCTGCCCCAGGAACTAACTGGGGACATCGCCCTGGGCACCTGGGAGCCCCTCTAGGTCCAAGTCTCTTGCCAACCCTAAGATGGCTCCCTTAATAAAGATATGTGCTTCCCTGCTCCACTATCCAACCTTCCTTTATCCCAATCATCCCGTTTCCCCAAGATCCCCCAACCTCCCCTTCTCACTTTTCTCTCCCCATCTTCCCTTACCCCCTCCCACCGCACCCCAAAGATCCCAATTTTTGCCCGGCAATCTTGTCTACTTCCCATGACCAGGAAAATAGCTATATGTTTTTCTTTGGGATCACCTTCTTATTTAGCTTCTTTAGGATATCAAATTATAGACTCACTGACCTTTATTCATCTCTAGAAACCAATTGTGAGTGAGTACATCCCATGTTCATTTTTTGGGTCTGGGTTAACTCAACAGGATAGTGTTTTCTACTTCAATCCATTTGTATGCAAAATTCGAGAAGTCATTGTTTTTTACCGCTTAGTAGTATTCTAATATGTATATATTCCACACTTTCTTCATCCATTCTTCCATTGATGGACATCTAGGTTGTTTCCAGGTTCTGGCTATTACAAATAAAGCTGCTATGAACATAGTTGAACAAATGCCCTTGTCATATGATCGGGCATCTCTTGGGTATATTCCCAAGAGTGGTATTGCTGGGTCCAGGGGTAGGTTGAACCTGAATTTCCTGAGAAACCGCCACACTGCTTTCCAAAGTGGTTGCACAAGTTTGTATTCCCACCAGCAATGGATGAATATACCCCTAACTCCACAACCTCTCCAGCAAAGGCTATCCTTAGTGTTTTTGATTTTAGCCATTCTGACAGGTGTAAGATGATATCTCAAAGTTGTTTTGATTTGCATTACCCAGATCGCTAAGGAGGTTGAGCATGACCTTAAGTGTCTTTTGGCCATTTGAGCTTCTTCTGTTGAGAATTCTCTGTTCAGATCAGTGCCCCATTTTTTAATTGGGTTAATTAGCATTTTAAAGTCTAGTTTCTTGAGTTCTTTATATATTTTGGAGATCAGACCTTTGTCTGTTGTGGGGTTGGTGAAGATCTTCTCCCAGTCAGTGGGTTGCCTTTTTTTCTTAGTGACAGTGTCCTTTGCTTTTCAGAAGCTTCTCAGTTTCAGTAGGTCCCATTTATTCAATGTTGCCCTTAATGTCTGTGCTGCTGGGGTTATACATAGGAAGCGATTGCCTGTGCCCATGTGTTGTAGGGTACTTCCCACTTTCTCTTCTATCAGGTTCAGTGTGTTCAGATTGATATTGAGGTCTTTGATCCATTTGGACTTGCGTTTTGTGCGTGGTGATAGATATGGATCTATTTTCATTCTTCTACAGGTTGACATCCAGTTGTGCCAGCACCATTTGTTGAAGATGCTTTCTTTCTTCCATTGTAAATCCAGGTCTTCTATACAATTCCATTGGTCAACTTTTCTGTTGCCAATACCACACTGTTTTCTTTACTGTAGCTCTGTAATAGAGTTTGAAGTCAGGAATGGTAATGCCTCCCGAAGGTCCTTTATTGTATTAGATTGTTTTGGCTATCCTGGGTTTTTTGTTTTTCCATATAAAATTGATTATTGTCCTTTCAAGATCTGTGAAGAATTTTGATGGGACCTTGATGGGGATTGCATTGAATCTATAAATTGCCTTTGGTAGAATTGCCATTTTTACTATGTTGATCCTCCCAATTCAAGTCAAGGGAGATCCTTCCATTTTCTGGTATCCTCTTCAATTTCTTTCTTCAATGCCTTAAAGTTCTTGTCAAATAGATCTTTCACTTCTTTGGTTAGAGTTACCCCAAGATATTTTATGCTGTTTGTGGCTATCGAGAAAGGTGATTCTTCTCTGATTTCCCTCTCTGCTTCCATATCCTTTGTATATAGGAGGGCGACTGATTTTTTGGAGTTGATCTTGTATCCTGCCACATTACTAAAGGTGTTTATCAGCTGTAGGAGTTCTTTGGTGGAGTTTTGGGGGTCGCTTATGTACACGATCTGCAAATAATGAAAGTTTAACCTCTTCCTTTCCAATTCGAACCCCCTGATACCCTTATGTTGTCTTATTGCTATTGCTAGAACTTCAAGCACTATATTGAAGAGGTATGGAGAGAGTGGACAGTCTTGTCGTGTTCCTGATTTTAGTGGGATGGCTTTGAGTTTCTCTCTGTTCAGTTTGATGTTAGCTGTCGGTTTGCTGTAAATAGCTTTTATTATATTTAGGTATGGCCTTGTATCCCTAATCTCTCCAAGACTTTTATCATAAAGGGATGTTGAATTTTGTCAAAAGCTTTTTCAGCATCTAATGAAATGATCATATGGTTTTTTTCTTTCAGTTTATTTGTATGGTTGATTACATTAATAGATTTTCGTATGTTGAACCAGCCCTGCATCTCTGGGATGAATCCTATTTGATCATAATGGATAATTTTTTCTAATGTGTTCTTGGAAATGGTTTGCCAGTATTTTGTTGAGGATTTTTGCGTCGATGTTCATGAGTGAGATTGGCCTGTAATTCTCTTTCTTGTTTGAGTCTTTGTGTGGTTTTGGTATCATAGTGACTGTAGCTTCATAAAAGGAATTTGGCAATGACTCTTCTGTTTCTATATTGTGAAATACATTAAGGCGTATAGGTATTAGGTTTTCTTGGAAGGTCTGGTAGAATTCTGCATCGAAACCATCAGGACCTGGGCTTTTTTGGTAGGTGATGTGGGAGTGTCATATATCAATCTGTTGATTTCATTGGTTAAGCAATAAAGAAACTCCTTGGCCCTGATAGGTTAAAACATAGGTGGGAGGAGTAAACAGAATAGGATGCTGGGAGGAAGAGGAAGTGAGGTCAGACTCTGCTCTGCTCCTGGGGAGACTCGACAGCTCTGCTCTCTGGAGCAGGGATGCCAGGCTCCGCTCTCCCAGGCAGCTCCGACCCAGGATTGACGTAGGCTAGAATCTTCCCGGTAAGTGCACCTTGGGGTGCTTACACACATTATTAGAAATGGGCTAAATTAATATGTGAGAATTAGCCTAGAAGAGGCTAGATAGAAATGGGCCAAGCAGTCTTTAAATGAATACAGTTTGTGTGTTGTTATTTCGGGCATAAGCTAGCCAAGCGGCCGGGGTCCTATTTCAACAGGTAGGGAGGTTTTTGATAACAGCTTCTAATTCTTTGCGACTACCAGGTCTATTTAGGTTGTTCACCTAATCCTGGTTTAACTTTGGTGTATGGTATTTATCTAAAAACATGTCCATTTCTTTTACATTTTCCAGTTTTGTGGCATACAGGCTTTTGTAGTAAGATCTAATGATTCTTTGAATTTCCTCTGTGTCTGTGGTTATGTCCTCTTTTTCATTTCTGATCTTATTAATTTGCATATTCTCTCTCTGCCGGTTGATTAGTTTGGATAGGGGTTTGTCAATCTTGTTGATTTTCTCCAGGAACCAGCTTTTTGTTTCATTGATTCTTTGGATTGTTTTCTGTGTTTCTATTTTGTTGATTTCAGCCCTCAGTTTGATTATTTACAGTCTTCTACTCCTCCTAGGTGAGTTTGCTTCTTTTTTTTTCTAGAGCTTTCAGGTGGGCTGTTAAGTCTCCAATGTGTGCTTTCTCTGTTTTCTTTAAGTGGGCACTTAGTGCTATGAACTTTCCTCTTAGGACTGCTTTCATAGTGTCCCATAAGTTTGAGTAGTTTGTTTCTTTATTTTCATTGAAATCAAGGAAGACTTTAATTTCTTTCTTTATTTCTTCATTGATCCAAGTGTGGTTTAGTAGTTGACTGTTCAGTTTCCATGAGTTTGTAGGCTTTCTGGGAGTAGCATTGTTGTTGAATTCTAACTTTATCCATGGTGATCCGATAAGACACAGGAGGTTACAGATTTTATTTGTAACTGTGGAAGTTTGCTTTGTTACCGAGTATGTGGTCAATTTTCAAGAAGGTTCCATGAGTTGCAGAGAAGAAGGTATATTCTTTCCTATTTGGGTGGAATGTTCTATAGATGTCTGTTAAGTCCAATTGATTCATTACCTCCGTTAATTCTCTTATTTCTCTGTTAGGTTTCTGTCTGATTGACCTGTCCATTGGTGAGAGAGGAGTGTTGAAGTCTCCTACTATTAATGTGTGCGGTTTGATGGCAGCCTTGAGTTTTAGTAATGTTTCCTTTACGTACGTGGGTGCTTTTATATTAGGGGCATAGATATTCAGGATTGAGACTTCATTCTGATGAATTGTTCCTATTATGAGTATAAAATGTCCCTCTCCATCTTTTCTGATTGATTTAAGTTTGAAGTCAACTTTCTTAGAAATTAGTATGGCCACACCTGCTTGTTTCTTAGGTCCATTTGCTTGATAAGCCTTTTCCCATCCCTTTACTCTGAGTAGGTGCCTGTCTTTGTGGTTGTGATGTGTTTCTTGTAAACAGCAGAATGTTGGATCCTGTTTTCGTATCCAATCTCTTAGCCTGTGCCTTTTTATAGGTGAGTTGAGCCCATTGACATTAAGTGATATTAATTACCAGTGGGTGTTAACTCCAGTCACTTTTTTAGTAGTAGAGTTTGTGTGTTTCCCTCCTTTGAGTTGTGATGGTGAAGGGTCTCTAGATGTTTGAGTTATTGTGGTCATTGTTGGACTCCTTGGTTTGTGATTTTCCTTCTATTACTTTCTGTAAGGCTGGATTTGTGGCAATGTATTGTTTTAATTTGTTTTTATCCTGGATAATTTTGTTTTCTCCATTTATAGTGAACGAAAGCTTGGCTGGGTATAGTAGTCTGGGCTTGCATCCATGATCTCTTAGTTTCTGAGGAACATCTATCCATAACTTTCTGGCTTTCATGGTTTCCATAGAGAAGTCAGGTGTAAGTCTGATAGGTTTACCTTTGTAAGTAACTTGACCTTTTTCCTTTGCAGCTCTTAATAGTCTTTATATTCTTAATACGTTTTGTGTTTTGATTATTATATGGCGAGGAGATTTTTTTTTTTTGGTCCAGTCCTTTCTGTGTTCTGTACGCTTCTTGAACCTTCAAAGGAATATCTTTCTTCAGGTTGGGAAAGTTTTCTTCTATAATATTATTAAATATATTTTCTGGACCATTGAGCTGTACTTCTTTTCCTTCTTCTATCCCAATTATTCTTAGTTTGGTCTTTTTATTGTGTCCCAGATTTCCTAAATGTTTTGTGATGAGAATTTGTTGGTTTTGCTGTTTTCTTTGATCAGTGTGTTTATTTTCTCTATGGTATCTTCAGTGTCTGGTATTCTTTCTTCTATCTCTTGTAATCTGTTGGTAGTACTTGTCTCTGTAGTTCTTGTTCATTTACCCAGATTTTCCATCTCCAACCTTCCCTTGGTTTGTGTTTTCTTCATTACTTCCATTTCATTCTTAAGTCTTGAACCGCTTCCCTTACCTGTTTGATTGCTTTTTCTTGTTTCTCTTGGTTTTCTTGGGTATCTTTGAGCAATTTATTCATTTCCTCTACCTTTTTGTTTGTAATCTCTAATTGTTTATGGCAGTTTTTCACCTCCTGTTTAAGGTCTTCTATTATTTTCATATAATTCACTTTTGAGTCGATTTCTTCTAATTCTTCTGGAGTAGGGTGTACAATTCTTCTTATTTCGGGATCTCTGGATTCTGGTGATGTCATGTTGCCTTTCAGGTTGTTGGAGGAAGTCTTGCATTGGCGCCTTCCCATCTTCCCCTTCAAATGGAGCCAGGAGAGGCCTGGTGTCTTTTTCCAGTCTTTGCTGTGACTGAGTCTCTGGGTGTATCTCTTCAGTGTAGAAGCAGGGACTGTCCCGTCCAGCTGGAACTCCTCAGCACCCAAACATGGACGACTGGTAGTCCAATGACCCGCAGACAAAAAGGAGGAACTTGGGGGGCAGGGCAGGGACGAGTAGAACACAGGACACCCTGTCTCACAAATGGAGGGTGCGTGTGCTCCCTTTCAGGGGTTCTTGAGGCCTGACCTGTAGGCAGGTACTCACCGCTCTGGGTTGGAAGCTTTAGTGTAGGAGCAGAAAACTGTTCCTGAGCAAAGGACCTTGCAGAAAACGCAGGCTTGGGGGGGGGGGGGGGGGTCATGTGTAAGAAAGACAGCCCTGCAGAAGGTACTGGGGGAGGGGGGGTTTGTGCTCTCTTCCGGGACAATCGCCCCTGGATAGCACGCACTCACCCGTCCAGATGGAACTCCTCAGCACCTAAACAGGGCCGCCTGGTAGCCCAATGATCCGGGGACCTTCTGATTTTGTTAATTTGGGGTTGGGAGAAGCCACTCTGCACTGGGACCCATGTGAGAAACTGCGAGAACCCACTGCCACTTAGTTCACAGCAGCTGGCAGCTGTCTCTGTCTCTTGGGCAGCTGTTGAATGACACGTCTCTGCATTACAGCTGGCCAGAGATTATGTGACTAGAAAGCTGCATCTGGTTCCATTTTTGTGCGTTTAGAACCTTTTTTGTTCAAGCGTTTTTAGGTCTTATGAGGATCTATGTACCATGTGGGTACCATTTGATGGCAGAGATTTTTATCCCACAACTGTACTCAAATAATTACTTAGAGGTTTAATATTAATTACAACTTCTTGGCCAATGTCTCGGGCTTATGACTACCTAATTGTTACATTTAAATTGACTCATATTTCTTACCTATGCTTTGCCATGTGACTCATGGCTTGTTAGTTCATTTTCTATATATCCTGATATCTCTGCGGTTCATTGGCATCTCTTGTAACTCCACCTTTCTTTTTCCCATAATTCTCTTAGGTTGATTGTCCCCCTCCCCTATAATTCCTGCCTGATTACAAGACACTTAACATTTTTTAAACCAATCCAAGTGACAAATCTTGGCAGCGTACAAAAGAATTATTTCACAAGTCAATAGTTCTCCTTTTCTCCACCTCTCTGTGTGTCTCTCGTATATACACATTTTCTCTTTAATGAAAAAGGAATTCTCATTTCTTTTCCAGATGTATTACTGTGTATGTTGACTTTTGAACTGTAACTAAATTTATTAATTAGTACTAATCTGTGTCTATAATCTATGGAATTAAATATATATATTCATATATATGTATATCTATATATCTACATAGTTACTTTCAAACAGTTTTGCTTATTTCCATCCTCCCTCCTTTCCTCTTTTCCTTCATTCCTTCCCTCTAGTTCAGTATAAAGAGAGAATGCTGAGAGTGAACACCCTTTCACTGTCCCTGACCTCAAAGGGAAAAGCTCTAAACTTGTTGTTCTTGAGAATAGTATTATGGCTTTCTCCTATGTGATCATTATTATACTAAAGTACAGTTCTTCTAGGCTAAATTTTGAGAGGTCTATTTTTATCATGAAATCATGCTGAGTTTGTACAATACCTTTTCTGCCCCTGTTGGTGAGACATGATTTACATTTTCCCTTCTATTAATGTGATGCAGCCGATTCACCTATTTGCAAATATTGAAGCATTCTGTTTGCTTCATCAACGTGGGGTGAAAGGAAAGCCTGACATTTGTGGAAAGGTTGGCTTCCTCTCCTTAAATTGTATGACCTCGGCTCAGAGACCAGACTAGTCAGCAGTTTAGGTTCCTTAGCCATGACTACAAAAAGCTAAACTTTGCAGGTAGGAAAGTGTTAGTTTGGTTACCCATTGTGTGTGGGATCCTTGGTCTGTCAGTACTAGAGGGTATATACTCTAAAGTTAGGCAGGCTGCCAGCTTGGCTGTTGGCCTAGGTGAAGCCATAGGCTAGGCTCTGACCCAGATGGGGTGACTTGCTATTTGGCTCCTTGGATGGTTGGAGCCAATTCTATAATCTATTGTGATGCAGAATCAGCAAATTCTTCTGGGTAGTAGGCTGACTCTGTGACCAGACTGGGATGCATCTAGGAAGGGCTGGTCATCACTGCCCCGTTCTCTGTTTCTTAGTGGTCTGCTGCTGAGTCATTCTGTGTTCTTCATTGGGCAAAACAGATGGAGGCCTCTCAGAGGCACCTGAGAGTTCTGGGGAGCTGTATGTTCTCATCTGATTAAACCTTAGGTCCAGGGTCTTCACCTTAGTAAGGCCTGTTCCAGCCTGAGCAAGGGGCAATACAGTCAAAGTGAGACTGCTTCTCTTGTCCTTCGGATGTGGGTTTGTGGTCCATGGGTAAGGACCTCATCCTCCAGTTATTGTGTGTGTGGGATAGTTAGTTGCTGGCTGGTTGTCCTGTGCTGGGGATTAAACATAGACACCCTGACATCAGCTTTTTAACCTAAGTGCTGTCTGTCACCTCCTGACATCCCTGTTTAGACTGTGGAAACATCCAGTCATACAGTGTTGAAGTGAGAGTTTCTACTGCGGTAATGAACACAAGCACCAACTTGGGGAGGAAAGGGATTTTTGTCTTATACATCCACATCACAGTCCTCAACAAAGGAAGTCAGGGCAGGAACCTGAAGGCAGAAATTGAAGCAGAAACTATGGAGTAACACTGCTTCCTAGCTTGATCAGTTTGCTTTCTTATATATACCAGGACCATCTGTCCAGGTGGCAATGCCTTCAGTGAACCGGGCCCTTCCACATCAATCACCAATCAAGAAAATTCCCCAGAGACTTGCTTACAGGCAATACAGAGGTAAGCCTTCCTTTTTTAAATTAAGGTTCCTCTTTTCAAATAACTTTAGCTTTGTCTAGTGACAAAAAATACAAAACAAACAAAATTTTAAAACCCACCATGACTAAGGTTTAGCCTCCTCCTCCAGTTCCTGGGGAGGGGGATAGTTCCTGCTTGGTTGTTCTGTGCTGAGAGTTAAATTCATGGACATCCTGACATCAGCAAGATATCTTTTTAACCTAAGTGTTGTCTATCACCTCCTGACATTCATGTTCAGACAATGGGAACATTCAATCATACAGTGTTAGTTAGGGTTTCTATTGCAGTAATAAATCACCATGACAAAAAAAAAAAACTGGGGAGGAAATCGTTCTTCTGGCTACACATTCAAATCACAGTCCATCACCAAAGGAAGTCAGGACAGGATCCTGGAGGCAGGAATCTGAGCAGAAATTATGGATTAGCACTGCTTACTGGCTGGATCTGTTTGCTTTCTTATATACCGGAGGACCAGCTGTCCGGAGCTGACAATGCAGACAGTAAACTGAGCCCTGCCACATCTATCACCAATCAAGAAAATTCCCTTTAGACTTGCCTACAGGCAGTACAGAAGGAGGCATTCTCTTTTTCAATTGAGGTTCCTCTTTTCAGATAATTACCTTGTGTTTAGGTGACAAAAAACAAAACAAACAAAATTTTATAACCCAAACCAGCTATGATACAATGTGTGTTTGTTCTTCACAATATCTGCGTTTTCCCATGTTCCAGAGGGGAGAAAATGCAGCCTGTCACCTTTAACGATCTGTTTATCTTTTTGGATATCCATTTTCACATTTTTGACAGTTTTTTGAGTATAATTTACTTGCAATATGATTTACTATTTAAATGTACATTCCAATGACTTTTTACACAGCCATGCAACCAGCAGCACAGTCCAAGTTTGGAACAGTCCTTACCCAGCCCCTGAAGAACCCCTCACAGCTGGGGACAGTCCATTCTTGGTCTCAGTCCACACAACCACACATACATCTGTCTCTATGGAGAATCTGGGCATTTGATAGATACGCAATTATCTTTTATATGGCCTTCTGTATTTGGCTTCCTTTATTAAGAAAAAATATTTTTGAGATCCTTTCTCTCACAGAAAGTGTTAGCATTTTTTTCCCTTCATTGAGGAATAGTATTTCATTGTATGGCTTGTTCAGGTTTATGTTTCCATCCTCCAATGAAAGTATATTTCCACTGTTCCGAACTTTTGCTCTCAATAATGCTACTAGAAATATTTTCATATAAGCTGATTGGAATATTCCTTTTCACATGTACGAGAACACGGAGTCTTGGAATTTTTGAATTATAATTAACATTATGTTTCACTTTATTTTTGTATGTGTGTGGATGTGCAGTATACTACATGCATGTATGTAAAACATTCACATGTGGGAGGGTTTATGTGTGCAGATGCACATGTATGAATGTGCACATGTGTGTAGAAGTCAGACGTTGATGCTGGGAGTCTTTGTCCATCTCTCTCCATTTTATATAACAAGGCAGGTTCTCTCTCACTTGAACCCAGAATGTGGATATTTAGTGGAGTTAACTCATTTTATTTATTGGGGTTAACTCAAGGCCACCTATCTAATGTCTGTTAGTTCTTTATAGTCTTTTTTTCATTTCCACAAGCATGTAGTCCAAGTCCTGATAGCCATTTCCCCATTGTATTTCCTTCTAGGATGTCCACAGGACACGAGAACACAGAATCTATATTCCGGCTCTTCAGAGTACTTAAACTGGACATTACAGATGCAATAAAAGATTTATTTCCTTTTCTAGAGGTCCTTCGTGACAACAAAGTCATCAGCGATAAACAGTATGACGTAAGTGAAATTTCTTACATCCTGACCCAGAAAAAAAAACCTCCAAATTTAGTTACACTTTGCTATCTTGAACCAAACTGGATGACTGGCAGTTTAATTTAAGATTGGACTTTAAAAAAAAATAAAAAATGATGGAGTTATTTTTAAAACAAAGTTCTCATCTCTCTGCTCGTGTTTGTGTGTGTGTGTGTGTGTGTGTGTGTGTGTGTGTGTTCACATAGGTGCTGGTGCCTACAGAGTCCAGTAAAGATCTCCAAATTCCCTGGAACAGGAGATACAAGCAGTTGTGAGACACCAGATGTGGGTGCTGGGAATCACCCTGGGTCCTCTGTAAGAGCAGCACGTGCTCTTAACCACGAGCCAGCTCTCCAGACCCTGAAACCAATTTTTGACAAAGGATTATTGACAAAATTTTCATAGCACTTTGTACAGATATTAGTTGCAATAATAAATTCATGAATTGTGCATCAGAATTCTGAACTCAGGTTTAAAATCTGTCTTTCCGGGGAGTGACATGTATCATGTAAATATTTCTGGAAGTGTTCTCTCATTGTATCAAGGGGAGGAGAAGCAGAGGACTCAGGAGATGGTCCTGCTTCTATCTGAGGGGAAGGTGTTCCATGATCCCTTCTGGAATCAGGGTGAGTATTGTTGAAGACAAGCCAGAGCAGAATAGGGGTTCTCCAATGATGGGCAATGTCTTATGCATTTCACACCATGTGAATTATGCAATTAAAACTAAACGGAACTAACGAAATAAACTAAAACTCAAAGTGATTTTAATTTACTATTGAATTATTTTAATGAAATGACTTAAGGGATATTTCAGTGAGCACATTTTATTTTAATAGACATCTATTTTAAAACCCTACCTCTGAGAACATAATACCTACAGAGTCTCTTTTGGAGCAATTTTTTGAACCTATTCATTTTTATTTTATGTATACAAGTGTTTTCTCTGCATGTGTGCCTATGCACCACCAGTATTCTTGGTGCCTTTGGATGGCAGAGGAGAGCTCCTGATCCCCAGACACTTGAGTTACAGGTGGTTGTGAACACCATGACAGGGCTGGGAATCAAACCCAAGACCTCTGCAGGAGCAGCAAATACATTCAACCACTGAATCATCTCTCCAGCTCCTTTAATTTTTTTTTTTGCTTTATGAATATTTGGCCCTTCAGTAGAGTTCACTGTCAGAGGGAATGGAAACCTAGTTTCCTACAGGAGGAAAGGTGGTGTCAGATTAACAGAACAGCATTGGCCACCTGCCATGTTAGCTAACTGGTTTTTGTTGTTGTTTTTTAAGAATGCACATATTTTATTTTTATTTTTATGTGTACAAGTATTTTGCTTGTGTATATGTGTGCACACCATTTGTGTCCCACAAAAGAGCACCAAATCCCTTGTTTTTGAGTTACAGGTGTTTGTGAGTTATTGTGTGGACTCTGGGAACCAAATAGGGTTCTATGCAAGAGCAGCAAGTACATTCAAAATGAACCATATCTTTAGTCTCTCCATTCTAAAAAATGCATTTATTACTTATTTACCTGTAAGTACGTGTATGTTTGTATTATGTGTGCATGCATGTATGAGCCTGCTGCTCTGCACGTGTAGAAGTCAGAGGACAGCCTGTCCCTAGTTGGCTCTCCTCTTTCACCATCTGAATCCCAGTGACTGAGCTCAGACCATCAGGATTGGTGACAAGTGCCCGTAACCCACTGAACCATCTCACCAGCCCCATTGTAAACCCTTAGCCCTAGTGTTCCGTTGTTACAGAAAGTGATTCTTCTTATATGTCATAGAAATAATGGTTGGAGCTCAAAATCACTAGCTAGTATTTTCACAGAGAAAATATGTTGTTGTTTCATGAAGTAGCCATGCAAATATAAAACTTTTCACTAGAAGATATGTCTGTTGCGGACTGAGGTACACTAACTATAATTGTTTCCTAGGGTTCTTCTGTGACCTGGAAGTCTGCACTTAAATTTTCTTCATTAAATATCTTTAAAGGATTTTCAAGAATCCCGTGGAAATGAGGTCACTGTACAAAAAGTGGTCTACAAAGTCTTGAGAGAACTGGAAGAGAAAAATGACCTGGAGGCTCTAGTGTTATTGTTCTGTAAGCAAAATATGAAGGCATACCCTGATTTGGAACACATTTTTGAAAGATTTAAAAATGGTAATTGGGCTTAGTATCACCCTTGGAGATCACAGTCCTTATTTCCCCTCAATAACCATATATTAAACATCTACCATGTGTCATATACAGTGTTGCACAATCTGAGCTATAGCAGTTTAAAAATTAACACGTTATGTACCACCATAAAACTTACATCTAATGGCTAATGTTGACACCCTCCCGAGGTCTGGTAGGCTGGGTATTCAGGCTAAGACAATGAGAGCCCCATGAGCATCAGGCTATGGAGAAGAAGACAGGAAGAACTCAGTCCCAGTAGGGTAGCACTGCTGTGTCTCTTCAGTGGAGCCCTTATAATATTATACATAGGAGTCCATCAGGTTCACTACCCCCCAACTTGAGTGACAGCTCTGCTCTGGGTTGCAGGATCCATCTTAGCTTAGCACCACATGCCCATAGAAATCAACAATGTATGAGCCAGTTCTTCAACCCCATCTTGTCCATCTTTAAAGCCTGCCCATCATCAATTTCCCTTTGGTATGTGCCAGATCCTAGACCTTCCATCCAGGAAAGATCCCCTTTCTTCTTACAATTGTGACAGCCTGGAAGCTATCTTTAGATTTTTTTTTCTATTTTGACATATATCTTCCCTGTCCTCTGAACACAGGAATAGGAACACAGCACAAGTGTGTCTTCTACTTTTTTATTCCTGACCTTGAGTGTCTCTTTTCTGTACGGGAAGCATAAAGTCTCCCTTGTGATGTCTTCTCTGTCCCAGGACATGATGGGTGAACTTTGTCATGTGGGATCCATTGAACTTGATCAGAAGACTTGAAACTCCTAAATGTGTAATGCAGAAATGTTGCCTTTTGTCCCTGCTAAAGAGCTCTAATGGCTCCTCCTCTTCTTTCCTCTCCATCCCACTTCAGTCTTACCACAGAATGAATTGTGTTTTGAAGAAAATGATAGATGGGACCCAAACTTGCAGCTAAATTTTGAACAAGGTAATTACACCTGGAGAGAGTTTCTTGTTGCTGCAGAGAATAGGAAATAAAGGAGATCCTTAGCAGAGTGTGACTGGGGGAAAAACAGAGAAGGCAGTGAGGGGAGTGGGTATAAGTCTGGTGTTACCTTCATGCACTACGACATATTACCCAGGAGAAGCTAGATACTCTAAACTATGGGGCAGGAAGATTGTGAGCTTGAGACCAGCCAATTGTACATAGCAAAACTCACTCAAAAAAAATGGATACCTAGGAAGTCAATTTATTTGGGTTCATGATGTTGGGGACTTCAGCCAAAATGGTTTGACCTCATTTCTTAAGATAGGGCATAACATCAAAGCAAGGGCTTGGGGACCTGGAAGCAAGGGAAGAGAGGACGTGCCTGTGCCCTTCAAGGTTACACCTCTGGTGATCTAAGTTCTTTCAGCTCAGCTCTGCCTATTAAAGGTACCACCACCTACTAGTGCCATTCTGAGGAACAGACCCCTAATACACGAATCTTGGAAGGAGGCGGTGCTTGATATCCAAACTCACCAGCCTCTAGGAGGATGTAGGATCCTTCCAGAGTAACCATGACAACAGTCAGCCTGCTACCCATGATGAAGGAACCTGAACCGAATGTCAGTAGCCAGATTTTAAGAGACTGACTACTCAGAAATAATTGTGATTTAGAAAAATCTCTGAAGGAGTTGACTAATATGAAACTGTGAAAGGTGAAGCAGTGTGGTCCACGGTGACATCAAAGAGGAAATGCTCTATAAGTGTGATGTCCTGTTTTGTCCTGCCCTTACATGCACTGGTCTCTGACACCAGATGTATAATGAGTGAGGTTTCCCACACCAACCAATTCTCTAGACACAAGCAAGGTGTCTTATGATGTAATTAAATTCAGATAAAGGGTTCAGGGCCACAAGACAGCAGTCTACTACAGATGCTGGTTACAAATTCTGGGTTATGACCCATGCTTCTGGTCAAATGAACAAAAATCAGAGGTTGCCATGGTGTCTCAGGCTACAGAACTTGTTAGCTCATGAAACTCAAGGAAACTATAGCTTACAATTGATTAGAAAAGTTATAGCTCAAAAATAGCTATGATGAGGGGAATTGGGGAGATGACTCCTTTGTCAAAGTGCATACAAGCACAGGACTTGAGTTTGATCCCCTCAACTCGTGTAAAGAAAAAACAGTTTAAGACACAGGAGAGGTGCTATAATCCTAGTACCAAAGAGACAGAGACAGGCAGCTTCCTTGAGATCACTGATTATGAAAATTGTTGAGGTCTAGTTCAGTGAGAGACTCCATCTCTACAAAAAGATGTTGATGTCACCTGAGGAATGACAGCCAAAGTCATCCTCTGTTCTCCACACACATATGCACACAAACAATAACTACATGGGAGAGGGACAACCCAAGGAACAAGGGAGAGAGAACACAACACTCTCTTGTTATCCCTGGGCACACCAACCTTCCTTCACTATGGAGTTTGTCAACCCAAATCTCTCTGAACAGAGACTTTTATGATTTTTAATAAAATTTTCATCATACAGCTATGATGGTTGGTATGATTAGCCATGTAATCAAGTCAACTTCTAGATCTTCTCACCTTGGAGGTCAGCACTCCAATGCTGTCATGATATGTTGTTCCCCTGGCAACCAGCCTCCATTCCTAAGGGCTTTCCAAACTTTACTTCTTTAATGTGCACTGTGGTGTTACTGAAGAAGGGTGGCTATGCACAAGGGTAGATTGACTCTCTTTGTGCCTAAATCACTTGGAACTCAATTGGGAGTTGAGGAGCTCTGGCCAGGAACAGGGGCTGAAGACCAAAACTACCGTTTCTCAGTGTGTCACAGTCTCACACTTGATGTTAGAAGAAACAGATTCAATATGAGAAATGTTTTTTGAGAGCAAAAATATTCCAGAAGATATATAGATAGAAGAAGATACACAGCAAGAAAGTGGTAGAGGCATGGGGAAGGGCACATGGATTCTCTGAGACAGAGAAAGGAAGAGGGAAGAAAATGAGAGCAGAAAGAATAACAGACAATGGCAGAAGGAACCATGTTGCCAATTTCTTGTTTTGGTTGCATCTACATTTGATTACTGTCAACCCCAGCTGGTATCAAGGATTGGTATCATTTAGATGCCCAGTTTATAGGAGAAGAAGCTAAACTTGAGGGAGACTGTATGGGGAGTGTTCACGGTGTCAAATGAAAAGCAAGAATCCAGGCACTCAGGAGGCAGAGTCTGTGTTCTTGACCATGTACTGATAATCTGATGGACAACATGAAAAAAAAAGTGGAGAAAATAGAGGGAGAAAATACAGGAAGGAATTCAAAAATGGTAGGAAATGGAGGCAGGCTGCTACTGAGTCCTCATGAAAAGGACAACAGGGACAAGCCATCAGATATATACAGATAGGCCATTTTGTGAAAGGAAATGTGGTCCAGAGTCACCTAGAAACTCAGGTAAGGCCAGTGGGCCAGGAAGTTCTAGGGACACATGCAGGCATCCTTTATGTATTGATTTGAATGCAAGTCTCCATCCATTGCTAGAGTGGCCCAGGAAGGACTTTACTAAGCCAGAGCTGACCCTCAAAACCTATTCTCATGGCCCAAGTCTGATCTCAGGGATCATGGGGAGCTTGTCAGCTCCAGAGCACTTTATCTCTTGCATTTTAAAGTCAAAGGAGACTAACTCACTTCAACTCCTGAAATAAACATCTAATTTTTGTTCCTTAGGACCTGCCCAAGGAAACCTGATCTGTTCACCCTCAGGTACCTCCTCATCTGATGGTCTGTTTTCATTGATGCTATTAATATTTCTGTCTTATCCCATGAGTTCTAGTTTCCTTTCTGTTGCTGTGATGAAACCCCATGGCCAAAAGCAATTTGGGGAGGAAAAGGTTTGGTTTATTTTACAGTTTATAGTCCACCATGAAGGGACATCAGGATAGGAACCTGAGGCAGGAACTGAAGCAGAGGTCATGGAGGAATGCTACTTACTGGCTTCCTCAGCCTGCTTCTTATATATCTGATAACCACCTATACTGGAGAGACATTCCCCGTGGCGGGCTGGGCTCTCATGTGACAATCATTAATCAAGAAAGTGCCCCCACAAACTTGACTACAAGCCACTGGAGGAATTTTTCTCAATTGAGAGTCCTTCTTACTTGATGATCCTATCTTGTTTTGTTGGCAAAACAAAACCACACTACACAGCACACATGTGGGGTGCTCTTTCCTTGTGTTTCTGATGTCCACAACATTATCTACATCTGTAGTTTCTCCAAGTTCAAGATTTAAATATCAGGGTGGGTGTTGGTTCTTGGGGCTGACTAGTCCCTTTAACAATTGATAAATTCAGAGAAAACACTTTTTATCTATCCTATTTTGTTGAGTCCAAAGTGTTGAACCTAATTTACTTTCTAGCCTAATTTGCATTATCAAGATAATCCTTTAATGTCTCTCAACCATGTATATACTTTACGCCTCTTAGTGGAATTCTTTTCTGAATCTGTTAACAAGGAAATCCATAACTATATCTATTTATATGTTGAACTTGTTCAATGTCCAGAGAAGGAAATAATATTAACAGAGTAAGCAGGAAGTACAAGTAAGTGGTTTCCAAAATAGTTGAGAAATAATAGAAACAGCTGGCTACCTGAATAGTCATCAAATGTTCCTCTGTATTGTTGGGGCATCCATCTTTGGCCTACAGGTCCAGAAAATATGACAAACTTATCTGTGAAACAGGATATTCTGAAGGACTGTCTTACTTTGTCTTTGCAAAGTTTAGCAGTTTTGTCTTTGTTTCCTACTTCTCCGATTGGGAAAGCATTCTGTCATCAGTCTAGACAAGGACACTTTCTTGTCCAGTGACTAACTTTTATGACAAGGAAAGTAAACTCCATATGGAGTTTCTTCAATTCCCATCATCATCTCTGAAGTGAATGGTGCTGCCAGGAGCAGAAATGATTCATTGTCACAAAAAAAAAGAACCTATGTTATTAAGACATCTTAAATGCCATATTCTGTAAATCTCTAAAATGTTTGAAGATGACTTGTCTATCTGAAATATATCTGTTTGACCTTGAAACATACCCAATATGACTACAAGTTTGATTTTAATAGACGACTAACTACTACGCAACATTTCTTTATTATCCTAAATAATTTGTAATAATAACTTCCAAGAACTAGTAATTTTCATTACATTGTTAAATAAGTTGTATAGGTACAATACCATGAACAAGATTAGAAGCATATGTATAGTATGTTCTAACAGAAAATATTAAAATTGTATCAATATACAATAACCTACAATGTAAATACAATGTAAACTACTTATGACTATTTGTTTCTTTTTGCTTTAAAAGTAGATTCAATAATCTATCCTTATCCTGTTATATTTATATCCCATTATTTTTCTTTTCAAAGCAAGAACTCTGAATCTAATCTCCTTAGTTCAACTTTTTTCCTGACCATTACCAATACTAACTTGTAATCAACCACACTAAATGATAACAAATATCTATAACCCAATGAAAGACTAAGAAACCACCTACCCCTACCCCATGTGTGCACCATGATCTTAAGTTTACTTCTGTTGTCTGGTGACAATGGCATCTTTAGGGGCTCCTGAAAAGGAAAATTTGGATTGTCAAGTCCTGGGAAAGGTAGCTCTATCATTTGTTATTCAGTCCTGGCTATAGCAGTCTCATCTCATCTCAGCTATCTAACTTGAAATTGTTCTGAGTAGTTTGTAGTCCAAAGCTGATCTTTAGGTGGTGTTTTCAGCTTAGTGGTGTTATCATAGTCCTGGTGGAACAATCATTGTGGGACCTATCCTCCTTTTGGAGACTCCAAAGGTGTCTGCTTGGCATGGTCTTAGATCTTTGCAGAAAATTTAAACATTTGAAATGTCATATGCAGCAGATCTCAAATAGTTTAAAGGACCATATTTTGTTATGTACATCTTGAGTACAAAAATATAATCCCTAGTTATCTGATAGAGACTCAAAACCAAAATCATGTACAGAAGGCTATATGAAGCATGTTTCTAGAATTAGTACTCTAATTGACCATTAATAACTTGATAAAAAAGTTTTATGTATTTCCATATTCTACAAAGTGGAACACATCCATCTAGCATATTTCATTCCTTTGAGTATCCTTTGGGTTACTTCTTGCAGGTTGTGGTCTTTGCTTATATAAAAAAAAAAGCAAATAAGATATCTCTTTATAATCTCCTTGTCATGTAATAGAAAAGCCCTGTTTTGAACCTTTGCTATTGACATAATTTTTTATGAAATTCCTATGCCTTTGGCACATTTCCAATCAATAATTGATCAATTTCTGCATTACCTTATGCTAGAGAACCTGGCAGACCCATAAGGGACTGGATGTGTTTATATATATATATATATGATGAAGCTTGTTTCTGATTATATCTTGAACCTGAATGAATAATGAAGTCATATCTGTATCATCTTGTATAAATTCAATATTTCAATATGTAAAACAATACTTTCTACGTATTACAAATAGTTAACTATGTTGACAGATTCTTTAAAATCCCTTTGTACTATGAGAATAGCATGGAAATCTGACTTTTGGATGGAGTTATAAGAACTTTGCTCCACCTTACTCAAATTTTTTGATTTCTAACCTGCCTTTCCTGATGTATTAGCATCAGTATAGAAAGTAAGAACTCCAGTTTTTGCTCTGTCCCATACAATGTGAGGAAGGATTCAATTAGTTCTCTTTATAAGTTGAATTCTCTCACTTTTGGGGTAGTTGTTAATCTCTCCCAAAAAAATGCTACAAGCTCTTTGTCACAGTTCCTTTTTTCTTCCCATAATTTTTAAATTTTAGCAGTAGTAAAAGGTAGTACAATTTCTTCTGGATCTATTCTTGCTAATTGATGAAGTCTTAATTAGCCTTTTGTATCTAATCAAGAGCCATTTTCTACATGAGGTTTTTACTTTTTACTTGGTTTATGTGGTAAAAGGTCCATTATAAGATAATATCTGCCCTCCATATTAAAATTCCTATAGGGGAATATTTTGGGGGGGATACAGCCAGAAAAAAGTTAAGATTCAGATCCACATTATCCATATGTGCTTCCTGTAATTTCCCTTAAATCAAAGTCAATTCTTTCTTGCCTTAAGATGATAATTCCCTGAAACTATTTAAGTCTTTTTCACTATCTAAGGTTTTGTTTAGATGAATTATTTTTATCAGGTTTTAACCCAGAAGTAGGCCACAGATTGAAATGTTTCCTAGCACACTTTGGAAGTCATTAAGAGTCTGCAATTGCTGTGTCCTAATTTGTGTTTTTGGTGTTTAAATTTTCTGTAAACCTATTTTATGACCTAGAAAATTGATAGAATCTCCTCTTTGTATTTTTTCAGGAGAAATTTGTAATCCCCATTTAGGCAAAACTTTCTTTACTTCTTCAAACATTCTTTGTAAAGTATCTATATTTGAATCAGATAGCAAAATGTTGTCCATGTGATAGTAAACTATAGATTCAGGAAATTGCTTAGTTATTATTTCCAATGGCTGACTTACACAATATTGTCACAGGGTGAGGCTATTTAACATTCACTGTGGGAGAACCCTCCATTGGTATCTCTTAGTAGGCTTAGAATTATAGGTAGGCACTGTGAAGGCAAATCATTCTGTCTTTTCCTAGCAAGTGTATAGTAAAGAAACAATATTTTAAATCAAAAACTATAAGAGGCCATACTTTAGGCAACAGGGAAGGCAAAGAAATTCCAAATTGTAGAAGGCACATTGGTTGAACCACCTTATTAACAGCTCTTAGATCTGCCACCATTCTCTATTTTCCAGATTTTTTAACAAGAAATAGAGGAGAATTCCTAGGGCTGGTTGATTCTTCAATATGGTGAGCATCTAGTTGCTCCTATATCACTGTTCTAAGGCCTGCAGTCTCTCTATTGTTAAAAACCATTGTTTAACTCACATAGGTTTCTTACTTTACCATTTTAAAGGTAGGGACATAGGCACCTCTGAGAGTTTGCTAGTTGTTCTACTGTGTTTTGTACAGCCTGAATGGTTGGTGACTCTTTTTCATACTACCTTATAATATCCTTCCCAGAAGCATGAGTTGATTTATGGCCCATTTATGACACTACAGAAACGTTACTCTGGGTATTCCTTTGCTGTAACAGATCACGATCCCATAGATTCACCACTATATTAGCCTCATATGGCCTCAGCCTTCCTCTTTGTCCTTCTGGCCCTAAGCATTCAATCCATCACATGCTTTCTTTTACTTGAGGTAGGGTTCCAATTCATAGGAATTGAACATCTGACTCTTGAAGAGGCCAATTCAGATGCCAAGATTCTGGAGTAATAATAGTCCCATTTGGATTTGTATTCCATAGTCCTTCATTTATAGTGTTATTTATTCATACTCTCGGGTTTGGTCTTTGATGTCATTTATAGAAGTCTGCTAAAATATACATTGCCAATTTTCTGCTGGAACTTTTGATTCATCCTCCATGATTTTTCTATCGTCAATAGCAATATGTTTTTTTACAGCAGGTACAGGATTTTTCCATTTTCCTGGGGAGGCATGTGCCCCACAGTGACTGAGAATGACTGGACCACATTTGACCTGGGGTCTGTGAGAAACCCCCTAAGGAGTTTCCCAGTAGTGACTTACCTTGTTTGTCTCTTATTTATCTACATTTATTGGTCCAATGTCGGGCTTTGCCTCATTTTCTACAAAATTCAAATGATTGGGACCTTTTATTTTTGTTATTTCCAGAAGAAACGTTATTTATAGGAATGCCCTTGTCTACAATGTCTTCTCAAATGGCCATTCTACCACAATAAAATCATTTGATATTTTTATGACTTTTCATACCTTTGGAAATTGCTTCTCCTACCCAAGCCTCAGTCACACCTCAGTCTTATAGTCAAGTGACTCAATATTGACTGTGTGCAGGATCCATTCATCCATTGGTGCTGTTCTGACCTTTAATGTTCCAAGTATCATTTTGCATTTTAAGTTGTCATTTTCAAAATCCAGAGATTCAGTAAGCACTTGTCTAGCTTCTGGATCTGATACCCCTATTTGTACAGCTTTGTTAATCTTTTTAAAAAGTCACTAAATGATTATTTTGAGCCTTGCATGACCTCATAAGATTCAAATCTTATTCCTAGTTCTTGAATCTTGAATCTTGCCAAGCATTCAAGGCTGCAAGAACAAGAACACTGTAAGGCACAAGAACAAGATGTGTTTATTGTATATAGGTTGACTATCCGAATCAGTGTAACAGCCCTCACCAAGAATTTCATCTTGAGAGGCATCAATTCCTCTGGCTCTATCTTGATGTTCCAGGGCTTTAGTCTCCTCTCTCCAATAGTACTTCCACTGTAACTACAGTCCATCTTCTAGCATGGCTGAGACTGATTGAAGCCAATCATTTTGAGTAACCTTATTTCTTGAAGCCTATGTCATTATCAACTCCCTCACATATGGTGAATACATGCCATAAGATGCTACTGCTTGCTTAATATCTTTTAGATTTTTCATATATATATATATATATGGTTCTGATTTACATTCTGTATATACTTTTGGGAATTGAGAATCTGCTGGCTTTTCAGAGGTAGTAACAGAATAAGTAGCTAAAACTCTTGGTAAGTCATCTCTGACTCTGAGAGCTACTGCTGATGCTAAATCTTTACTATTGTCCTTTCCCTTACCCCTCCTTGCTTATCAGTTCTGACAAGGTCCTTGATTGATTTAAATCTTTTTATCACTGTCTTTTGTGTTGGCATATTCAGTCGGTACAATAAATAACCAGACCAGCTCAAGAACAACAGTTATATTTTAATAATTGAAAAAAGGGGGGACTCACACTACAAGAGTGGGAGGTTCAAAATCCAAAATGGTCTGGCGAGCACCATGTAGAAAGAGAGAGCACGCATCTTCATCTCCAGGTTTTTCTACCTGGGTCCTAGGTGGCTTACACCCTAACTAAATGTGATTGGTCAAAACTATCAGTTGATAGTTTCCCCATCATCTCCCCCTTTTGTCTAAACAAGATCAATCCAAACACAATACAACTATATACAACAGGAACAGATACCAAATATATAATTACAAACAGTAAACAATATTAAACAAGGAACACATGACAAAAGTTTTACTAAACATTCTATTTCAAGGAGTCTAAATAATGTATTGAAATTAAGTTTGGCTAAATCATGAGGAAGATAACTACAATTATCTAATCTTCAACTCCAAAGATCTGAGAAGGGAAGCAATATTACTTGAGTAAACAGGAAGTTTAATCAAGAAATTTCCAAATTGTGCAACAAATGACAGAGACAACTGACTATCTGGGCAATCAATCACCTAAAGTCTCATTTGCAATGTTGAAGCAGCCAACTTTGGCTAAGGCCTAGCATAACTGACATACCATTTTCAAAGGCAAGGAACTTTGCAAAACTATCTTACCCTGTTTTGGCAGGATATGACAGTCCTGTTTTGTCCATTTACGGATACTCTGTATCTCTGTCAGTGGCTGAGGTTTGGGCATTTCTTTGTTCAAAGGCCAGTTCCACCAAGAAGAGAGGCTCCAGGTGGAGCGTCTTTGGTGCTCAACATTCTCTCGGGAGAGATCAGCGTTGCCAGGAGTAACTGTTTCTCACTACCATGGAACTCTAGGTTAGATTAAAGGCCATTTCCTACAGCTCTTTGAAGAGGTTGAAGATTATACTATCTATACTGAATATAGTCTCTATATATTTAGAGAAGCTGATTAGCCTAAATATAAATATGACAAACATAGATGACTATTGGACTATAATTCTCAATATATATCTAACTTTAAGACAATAAAAATGTGCAATAAATAAGAACAATAACCTTCAAATGTAAACAATGTATATCTTGATCAGAGGTAGTAGTGTACACTGCAATATGGTAAATATATATGTCAATACATAAACAATGTTTCAAACAGAGGTAGAAGCATACACACATACAATATTCAATATAACTCAACTTTGTATCAATATACAAGAATCGATACCAATATAACTGTCTAAAAACAATAACTCACAAATACTAATCTATTATCCCATCATCCAATTATCCATCTTTTTTTGTCAAGAATATCCCTGAGCCTATAAAATTCCTCCCCCATCTTCAACCATACACCAATTATAACCAACCCCTAAATAATGTCCCTAAACCTGAGGGCAAACTCTGCTGGGAGAGGGACATCATCCTCTAAAATTGTTTCCAGCTGTTATGGGGGCAACATTCTTCCTAGGGGATCCTGTGAAAGTAAACGATGGTTAAATTCCAAGACTAATATTTGGTCTGGTAAAATTGCAAATAGTCTCTGAGTATTTTTTGGGGAGGTCCTACAAGAATGTTGTAAAAGATGTGCACCATTTCAGCTAACCAAGTTGGAACCGTCTCGTGCAGCTGGTACTCAAAACAGGTCTTGTAGTAATGCTATCAGCATCATGATGTCATATAAACCAGGTGGAGTTGTTGTTGTGGGGCCCCATCTTCTTCCTGGAAACTTCAAAGATTACTGCAGGGAAATTTAGTGTTCACTATGGAAAACTTAAGCATGATCTATAGACATATGCAGACATACATATTCAATGAAAGGTATGATAAAGACAAAAACAGACATATTTCTAATGACTTCATCAAATCAAGTAATTTCTGGTTCTCATTCTACACATGTTATACCAAGGTTTTAATTTTTTTCACTTATCATATCTTCTTATCCATATATATTATTTGGATAGCATGTAGACTGCCTTCCTGGTGGGATGTTCTGGCTCCTGGCTTATCATACCTTTTAAACAGATTTTAATGGTCAAATTCAAAAGTTTGATAACTTCTCATTACGAGTCTGTAAAGACTGTATCATTTCTAGAAGTCTCTCATTCCTCACTCTCTTATGAAACCATTTCTCTAAGGATATAGTATGAAGAATAAAACTAACAGCCACCATGGCCACAAAAATATATGTATCAGGTAGGTCATACAGCTCTTGCAGCAATCCAGTCATAGCAGAAACAAAAATATTATTATATTCCTGGGTGGTGATATTGTCTACAATTATCTTGGGATTGGTTTGCAAACTTCAAATTTATTTATTTATTTACTTAGCTATCAATCTGATACTTAGGTATCAAATTAACTTTGCCTCCCTTATAATTTTCAGAAAACTTTCAAAGAGCAGAATGTTGGATCCTGTTTTCGTATCCAATCTCTTAGCCTGTGCCGTTTTATAGGTGAATTGAGACCATTAATATTAAGTGATATTAATGACCAGTGGTTGTTTACTCCGATTATTCTTATTGTTTTTGGTAGTAGAGTTTGTGTGTCTCCCTTCTTTGAGTTGTGCTGGTGAAGGGTTGCTAGATGCCTGAGTTGTTGTAGGCAGTGTTGGCAATGTTGGATTCCTTGGGTTGCGATTTTCCTTCTATTACTTTCTGTAGGGCTGGATTTGTGGCTACGTATTGTTTAAATTTGTTCTTATCCTGGAATGTCTTGTTTTCTCCATTGATAATGAACAATAGCTTGGCTGGGTATAGTAGTTTGGATTTGCATCCATGGTCTCTTAGCTGTTGTAGGTGTAATACTGGGGATTGTCCAGCAGGTGTCACAGTAAGGCAGGTCTAGATCAGGAACCTATGAGACCAGCAAAAAAAATATTTTTTATATATTTATTTTTTTTTGTTGTTGAAAAAATTTCCGCCTCCTCCCCTCCCCACACTCCCCTCCCCCTCTCACCATTCCTCTCCCTCTCCATCTCGAGACTGAAGAGCAGTCCAGATTCCCTGCCCTGCAGGAAGTCCAACGTCCTCCCACTTCTAGCCAGATCCAGGAAGGTGAGCATCCAAACAGGCTAGGCTCCCACAAGGCCAGTCCATGCAGTAGGATCGAAACCTAGTGCCATTAAAGCGGCACACCTTCATATGGAGACAATTGAGTCAAAGCACTCAGAGCTTGCAGGTAATTGCCAGTTGTGAAGTTACCAGTGGATTTTGGGCCTGTGGTTCTCATGGATCCAATCTGGGAATGCAAGCCTGTGTTCTAGGTGCAGGGATGGAGCTCAGCCTGATCAGAGCAGGCCAGACAGCAGCTGGACCTCAGAAGCAGATTTTAGCTTGGGTAGCAACAATGAGCCACAGGGATCAGAGAAGACACAGAGGTGTTGCCGCATGAATCTGCAGGCATCAGTTACTCAGCCACTTAGCTAGCAGGACTGAGCCACACAGGGGTAGGAGGGCTAGAAATTACCAAGTCCCTACTGTGGATCAGCCAACCCAATCCTTGCTCAGCTGAGCCAGCTCGATAATTCAGCTGCAGAGGGTTAGTTCAGCTCCATGGGGTGGGAGGAGGCCCTAGCGGGTGTGAGCAGGGAGAGGCAATGTCGTGGATTCAGGCCACATTGTCGCCAAACTGTAGTAGTACCAAAGAGTTCCACAATAGCCCAGAAAGGAGTATTAACAAAGGTTTATTTATTTTGGGATAAACTCACAGTAAGGGTAGTGATCCACAGTCCTCTGTGAGCACTGGGAACTGGAACCGAATCCAGCAGAAAAAAGGGTCACATATGATTTAATGCAGCTAAAGTACATGAGACCATGCCCAGAGTGGGCCAGTATCTTAAAGTCTATTGGCTAAAGGAGTTCCCACAACACAGGGGCTGCTGGAACCAACAAGTCTGAGAGCTGGGATTCTGGCAATGAGGCTCCAGCCACTATGCAGTTCAGAGGTGGGGAACAGAGCAGGTGGTTAGCTATAAGAATCTTATCATTCAGAACAGAAATATCTTTGTGTATAACTAATTCATGGGAAAACCCAGTGCATTTTAGTTGCAGAAACAAGATGCCAAAGTGGGTGGAGAAAAAGCCATTCACAGTTCTAGAATAAAGTGAAATGTGTCCGTGCAGGTCCAACACATCCCATATGTAACATTGAGGATTTTAGATGTCCTGACCTTCCGGTGACCTGTGGTAATGCTCAGGGAACTCTGTATGTGGAGAAACTTCCGCAAGGTGAGTCTTAGATCTTCTGTGCTCTTCATCTAGACAATAGCACCTTGTAGGGGGTGGGCATCTGTGTTGGGGGTGTATCATCCCAGAGTCAGTTTGTGGAACTCGGGATATTGGCAATGTCACACCCGTTACTGAAGTGAGTGAGGGTTTGAGGTCAAGTAACCTAGGAGAAGAGGGCACGAGAGGCCAAGTCCAGAGAAGCCAGAAACTCTTGACATTGCTCACCTTTTGAGGAAACACAGGGTGCAATCAACCACCCCAGCAATGAAAGTGTGAAAGGCTTTCTTCCAAGGAGCTGCCCAAGCCCAGGACCAGGGTTATGAGTTATGCAGGAACCTATCTGCATAGTCCATACCAAATCCAGATACCCACAAGTATAGAAGGTCTCAAGTGTGAAGTGCACTCTTTGTAAATGGTTGGTGCATGGAGATTCATTCTGTGTTTCTGTGAGTGACAGAAGTGCTCTACAAAGCCTCATTCGCAGACTCCACCCAAAATTCCACTGTGCCAGGCAGCATTTCTCAGGAGAGTCGCAGGCTGCTGTGTTCGTTCTTTTCCGCACCAAACCCCAGAGAGGAGCAGGAATGGGGACATTTTTCATATTTTTTCTTTTGTTCTCCTTCTTGTAGTACTGAGATTAAACTCGGGGCCTTGTGCATGTGAGGCAAACACTCTCTCACTGAGCACTAAGGTGCAATTTTGCAAGTTTAAATGTCATATGTCCCTGGCCTATCAGGCTACCTCCTGTTCCCACTGTGAAAAAGGCCAATAAGGAACCTGT
>CAWTZB010000198.1:0-36425 GCA_963919705.1 Alexandromys oeconomus
GTTGAACACCTAAAATGAGGAAGAAGTGGAAAAAATTGACTTTATGGAAGCAATGGGAGTCCCTTAAAAAACATGTAAAGAACCTTATAGAAATGGAGGAGAAGTATAACCAAAGTTTGAAGAATTGAGTAAATATGTACATGAGACCCTGAAACCAAGAAAAAACGATCAAACAGGTAATGGAAACAGTTCAAGAATTGAAAACTGAAATAGAAAGCAAGGAAGAAAACACAAACTGAGCACCAGCTGGATGTGGAAAATCAGGTCCAACGAGCAGAGCCTACAGAAACAAGCATAATCAATAGAATACAAAAAATAGAAAAAAGAATCTCAGATTCTGAAGGCACCATAAGAAAATAAGCACTGATCAAAGAAAACAGCAAAGCCAACAAATTCTCATCACAAAACATGCAGGAAATATGGGACACAATAAAAAGACCAAACATAAGAATAATAGGAATAGAAGAAGGAGAAGAGTCAGAGCTCAAAGGCCCAGAAAATATTTTTAACAAAATTATGGAAGAAAACTTTCCCAACATAAAGAAAGATATTCCTTTGAATATTCAAGAAGCCTACAGAACACCAAACAGACTGGATCAAAGAAAAAAAACCTCCCCTTGCCATATAATAATCAAAACACAAAATATACAGATTAAAGAAAGAATATTAAGAGCTGCAAAGGAAAAAGGCCAAGTAACTTATAAAGGTAAATCGATCAGACTTACACCTGACTTCTCTATGGAAACCATGAAAGCCAGAAGGTCCTGGATAGAGGTACTGCAGAAACTAAGAGACCATGGATGCAAACGCAAACTATTATACCCAGGCAAGCTATCGTTCACCATCAATGGAGAAAACAAGACATTCCAGGATAAGAACAAATTTAAAAAATACATAGTCACAAATCCAGCCCTACAGAAGGTAATAGAAGGAAAATCGCAACTCAAAAAGTCCAACATTGCCAACACTGCCTACAACAACTCAGGCATCTAGCAACCCTTCACCAGCACAACTCAAAGAAGGGAGACACACAAACTCTAATACCAAAAACAATAAGAATAACTGGGCTTACCCACTGGTCATTAATATCCTTAATATTAATGGTCTCAATTCTCCTATAAAAAGACACAGGCTAAGGGATTGGATACGAAAACAGGATCCAACATTCTGCTGTTTGCAAGAAACACATCTCAACCACAAAGACAGGCATCTACTCAGAGTAAAGGGTTGGGAAAAAGTCTTTCAAACAAATGGTCCTAAGAAAAAAAGCAGGTGTAGCTATACTAATTTCCAGCAAAATGGACTTAAAACTAAATCAATCAGAAGAGATCGAGATGGTCACTTTATACTCATAACAGGAACAATTCATCAGGATGACATCTCACTCCTGAATATCTACGCTAATATAAAAGCACCCCACTTAGCTAAAGAAATATTACTAGAACTGAAGGCAGACATTAAACCACACACACTAGTAGTAGGAGACTTCAATACCTCTCTCTCCAATAGGCAGGTCAATCAGACAGAAACCTAATAGAGAATTAAGAGAATTATTGGAGGTAATGAAGCAATTCGACTTAACAGACATCTATAGATCACTCCACCCAAATAGGAAAGAATATACCTTCTTCTCTGCAGCTCATGGAGACCTTCTCGAAAATTGACCACATACTCGGAAACAAAGGGGAAACCTCCACAGATACAAAAAAAAATCAGTGTCCACCTCGTCTTATCAGATCACCACGGATTAAAGTTAGAAGGCAACAACAATACTACCCCCAGAAAGCCTACAAACTTATGGAAACTGAACAGTCAACTACTGAACCACAACAGGGTCAAGGAAGAAATTAAGAGAAAGAAATTAAAGTCTTCCTTGAATTTAATGAAAATAAAGAGACAACATACTCAAACCTATGGGATTACGATGCGTGAG
Source organism: Alexandromys oeconomus (assembly GCA_963919705.1). Taxonomy (NCBI): domain Eukaryota; kingdom Metazoa; phylum Chordata; class Mammalia; order Rodentia; family Cricetidae; genus Alexandromys; species Alexandromys oeconomus. The sequence continues at coordinate 1,934 of CAWTZB010000198.1, forward strand.
AGTGCACAAGAGGAATGTTCATAGCACTAAGTGCACACTTAAAGGAAACGGAGAAAGCATACATCGGGACTTAACAGCACACCTGAAACCTTTAGAAAAAAAAAAGCTAGACATGCCCAGGAGGGTAAGAAGACTGGAAATAATCAAACTGAGGGCAGAAATCAACAAAATAGAAACACAGAAAACAGTCCAAAAAAATCAATGAAACAAAAGTTGGTTCTTGGAAAATCAACAAGATCGATAAACCCTGTCCAAACTAATTAAACAACAGAGAGAGAACATGCAAATAAATAAGATCAGAAATGAAAAGGGGGACATAGTCACAGACACAGAGGAAATTCAGAGAATCATTAGATCTTACTACAAATGCCTGTATGCCACAAAACTGGAAAATGCAAAAGAAATGGGCATTTTTTTAGATAAGTACCATATACCAAAGCTAAACCAAGACCAGGTGAACAACCTAAATAGATCGGTTAGTCGTGAAGAACTAGAAGCTGTTATCAAAAATCTCTCCTCCAAAAAAAGCCTAGGACCAGATGGGTTCAATGCAGAATTCTACCACAACTTCCAAGAAGAGCTAATACCTATTCTCCTTAATGTAGTTCACAGTATAGAAACAGAAAAGTCATTGCCAAATTCCTTTTATGAAGCTACAGTGACCCTGATAACAAAACCACACAAAGACCCAACCAAGAAAGAGAATTCTAGGCCTATCTCACTCATGAATATCGACACAAAAATTCTCAATAAAATACTAGCAAACTGAATTCAAGAACACATTAGAAAAATTATCCATTATGATCAAGTAGGTTTCATCCCAGAGATGCAGGGCTGGTTCAACATACGCAAATCTATCAATGTAATCCACCATATAAATACACTGAAAGAAAAAAACCATATGATCATTTCATTAGATGCTGAAAAAGCATTCGACAAAATTCAACACCCCTTTATGATAAAGGTATTGGAGAGACTAGGGATACAAGGGTCATACCTAAATACAATAAAAAGCTATCTACAACAAACGACAACTAACATTAAATTAAATGGAGAAAAACTCAAAACCATCCACTAAAACAACAGGATGATAAATCTCCATATCTTCAATATAGTGCTTGAAATTCTAGCAATAACAATAAGACAACATAAGGGGATCAAGGGATTCGTATTGGAAAGGAAGAAGTTAAGCTTTCGTTATTTGCAGATGATATGATAGGATACATAAGCGACCCCAAAAACTCCACCAAAGAACTCCTACAGCTGATAAACACCTTTAATAGTGTGGCCGGATACAAGATCCCAACTCCAAAAATCAGTGGCCTTCCTATACACTAATGATAAAGAAACAGAGAAGGAAATCACAGAAGCATCACGAAATTTCATGATAGCCACAAACAGCATAAATATCTTGACCAAGGAAGTGAAAGATCCTATTTGACAAGAACTTTAGAATCTTTGAAGAAAAAATTGAAGAGGACACCAGAAAATGGAAGGATCACTTGCTCTTGGATTGGGAGGGGATCACAGTATCCGAGCTTCCATATGGGCGCGGGCCTATTTTTCGCTAGCAGTTCAAATCTGACAGTGAGAGCTCAGACCAGGAGTGAGCCTGGGACAGCTTCCTAGGTGACAATCCTGCCAGACAGGTAGGAGACCAGTACAGAGGGGACCCAGTTGCTGACTCTGAGACTCTGCTATTTGAATTTTCTCCCTGAGGTGACGTAGTGAAAGCAGAGAGAGGCAGAGGGACTGAGAACACTCAGATTTCATGAGACAAAAACAGAGTCATGTCACAGAGGTCGCCTTGTGTCCCTGACAGCTGACAGTGCTGCACACAAGAACGTTATGACTGTGGGTGATGACAAGCTGGCCTCGTCAGCAGATTTCATACTCAGTTTTAAAAGCTCAGAGTGTTTCCTCTCTCTGTCTCTGTCTGTCTGTCTGTGTCTGATTCTGTCCCTCTGTGTGTCTCTGTCACTCTCTGACTGTCTCTCTGTCTCTATTTCTCCCTCTCTCTTCCTCTCTCTTGTCTCTCCTCTCTAACTACAGTGCAGAACTTCTTCACGTCCAGGGATTTGGACTGACTAAAGCTTCAGCCACTTAATCAAGACACGAAATCACCCAAGCTGTCAGAGGGCAAAGTTACAGAGGGAGAAAGACTCACCTGTTGCTGAAGCTGCCACTTTCTGTCTCCCAGGTCCTGCCAGGGTCACGGAAGGGTGAGCTCTGATCCTTGGTCTTCTCACAGGCTTCCAGTCCCTGAGTTGTGGCCCACAGCTGAGAGCAGGAAGTCAGCCCGAGTATTAACTCACTAGGGAGGGCTCCACCCATATGGGGAAAGGAGAATCGAAAGTATTTCTCTAATCTTAAATGTGCTGCTCTGAAATACTGTGCCTTCCTTCTTTTCTGCAATGTGATGACAGGAGAGGGAGAGAGGGGAGCCAGTGGATTAGTGGATTGCAAAGGGGCACACCAGGGACTTGCAGGGCCAGTTCCCAGGGAGTGCCTTATTTATGCAAAGATAGAAAAACACAGCAACCCCAAAGCAACAACAACAAAATTCCCCTCAAATACCAACTGTTCTCAGTCACCCCTGTGTCTAGGGAGAAGATTTCCCAAGAGTTGGCTGTGATCCCTTTCTTGTCTTATTCCTGGTTAAATTGGCTTGAGTGGAAGAGTATTTGTGTTGGAGAGAGATGGGGAAGGACGGCCAAACACTTTCAAGTTATCTCTCGGGTTAGCAGCAGAATCCAGAGCTGGATCCTGACAAAGAGAAGCTTTCCCTCAGACTTCAACGAAAGTGGAGCTGTAGGGGGAGATCCCTCAGCTTGACAGACACTCTTCATCAGAGCACTGACTGAGGAGTTGTCATTCCAGCTAGAACTCAAGGGTGGGAGAAAACTGCCACAGTGGCCACCAGGGCCTAAGGACAAAGAACTTGTCCACCCTTCTGAGATGTGAACCTAGAGAGAGATGGGCAGACACCTCCAGGCAGTCCTTCCAGGAAGCCCCTCAGTGATCACCAGGATACACCAGGTTCCTCTCTGTTACTCTGTCTGGGAAGACTCTGTCTGAGGAACCAGGGCACTGGGTGAGCCTGTGTCCTGTCAGGTCTCCAGCAGTCTTCTTGCCTGTGCAGCCCAGGGCTCTGTTCTCATCCTTAGCTCAAATGCACTGGGACAGGCAGTTGGGGGGCTGGAGTGGGTCTGATTGACAGCAGCAGCCTGAGGCCAGGCCTGAGGTCAGATTTCAGGGCTCTTTTCACTGTCTCACATTTTAGCAGGTCTCCAATTCTGCTTCTATCAGGAATAAAACTTTTTAAAATGACTTTGTTTGATTTTAAATAATGCATGTGTGTTTCTGTATGGGGTATGCACACAGGAGTGCATGTGGCTAATGATGTAAGAAGACCGTGTGGGATCCCTGGACCTGGAGTCAGAGGCAGCTGTGTCCCAGATGTAGGTGCTGGGAACCAGACCCTGGTCCTCTAAAAAAATTAGAAAGCTCTCAACAGCTGATCCATCTCTAGCCCCAGACAGTATTTTGATCCTAAACCTGTCTCTTCATGTTGCCTATCTGTCATATGGTCTAGGACAAAGGTTGGAGAACATGATAAACTTGGGGCTATGAGGCCCTAAACTTGTTTAAGCCTAAGCCTAAGCCTGCCTCTTTCCTCTAATTCACTTCTACCTGAGAACTTGGTGAGGAGAGGCCGGAAGCTTTACTGTGATGCTCTTTTACTCTTTTGGCTGTTTGAGGGGTATGCCAGCCAGCTCCCAAATAAATCACACATGGAGGCTTATTCTTAGTTATTGATGCTTGTCCTTGGCTTGGTTTGTTGCTTGTCAGTTTTAACTTTATTTGTCCCATCTACCTTTAGCCTCTGGGATTTTCCTGTTCTCTTCTTTTTATCTTACTTCCCTTCTTACTCCGTGGCTGCCTATGTGGCTTGGTGTCTAGCCCCTGCTCTCCTCTTCTCTCTCTCTTTCCCCTTCCTTTCCTCTCCTTTCTCCTCCTATTTATACCCTCTGTCTGCCAGCCCTTCCTGTCCTTGCTCCTGTCTTGCTATTGGCCATTCAGCTTTTTATTAGGACAATCAGGAACTTTAGACAGGCACAGTAACACAACTTCACAGAGTTAAACAAATGCAGCATAAACAAAAGTCACACACTTAAAAAGAATATTCCCCAAAAGGAAGTCCTGGGCAATTCCATCATCATTATGCAATTATTCTCAGGGCCCGGTGGGCACTGGGTATGAACATCTGAGCTCTTAGAGAGTGTGTTTAGACTGAGCCAATTCACTTAACAGCCTGGCCTCTCTACCTAGAACCTCCGGAGTGCAAGGTAAGGTTTGTGAAGCTTTGGATGTCACAGGCTTTGAACTGTGTGAGATGCTGGGGAGATAGAGGAGGAAACATGAATAGTTCTAGGTGGAAGTGTGAAGGGGAAGAGATCCAAAGGCAGTGAAGGAGAAAGTCAAGGACAGGGGCACACAGGAGGTCCACCTGCCATCTTCTGAAACCTGAGGACCATCCATGAGAAACACGGTTGAAGAAACCCAGGGTCCTGATAATGCTCAGGAGAAGGCGGGATGCTAGTCCAGGTTCTCATGTCTGGGGAGTCCCTACCTCTAGTCTGCATCATCTCCCATAGCCCTTCAGTTTTGCAGGGTCATCAAGTAGACAAGGACAGAGATTCCCTGTGTCCTGGGCACAGATGGGAGACCCAGTGATACTGCAGACCAATGACATCACAGATGACTTTCCTTAACATCCCGTGCCACAGAGGCTGGTCATGTGCACAGCACACAGCAAGGAAAGAGCTGGTGAACTCTTTTCCTCTTTTTTCTTCATTATTATTTTATTTACCTTTTTCATTTCTGTGCATTGGTGTTTTGCCAGCACTTATGTCTGTATGAAAGTGTCAGATCCATTGAAACTGGAGTTACAGTCAGTTGTGAGCTGCCATGTGGGTACTGGGTATTGAACCCCGGTCCTGAGTTCAATTCCCAGCAACCACATGGTGGCTCACAACCATCTGTAAAGAGGTCTGGTTCCCTCTTCTGGCCTGCAGACATACACACAGACAGAATATTGTATGCATAATAAATAAATAAATATTAAAAAATAGACTTGGATTCTACTGCCAATGATGGGAACCAAAAATCATTTTCACAAGCTATGGAAACACTTGGGACACTTGATAGATGTCTGAGTTATCGCATAATCTTAATATTTGACAATCCATGAGCATAAATGAGCTTTTTGCCCATACAGAAGCTCTTGGTTCAAATTGTCAGGGAGTTACAGTGAAACTGGCTCATCCACACCTCCTGGAAAAACCCATCTTCCTTCCCAGAAGAGCTACATTCAACTTGTGAGCACCAGGGAGGCCCTATCACACTAGAAATCAAGTCATTTTGTCCCCCACCCTGAGGTCTTATGGTGGTGACCTAGAGTCTCCTCTAAGCACATAGTTCTCACTGGATCATAATTTAAAACACTTTAGAGTATTAAACAGTTTCAACAATAGATATGGTGACATTTGAAGAGAATAATTAGATGTAAAGAAGTGTTTCACGTGAGACCATCAGAAAGTACTCTGAATCCCTACTTCAATACACTCCTGTCTCCCTTTGGGTGATCTTTACCATACTCTTTCCCCTTGAGTCCACACAGCTCTCTCCAAAGAGAATAGAAACGCAAAGAGAATGGAGACATTTTATTGATAGTCTTTGGCTCCCTCATCCATGAATCCTCCTAGAGGATATCCACCCCGTGAAATGTGGAGCCGTGCTGAATGAAGGACCTTGGGTATCCATGGTAGCTTCCATGCCAAGCTGTAGTGACAACAGTCAGATGGACTTCTAAACAGAACACCTGGACATCAGCCAGGCCCTTGACTTTCTCTTTCTGAAACAACTTCTTCATTCTCATGAGATTCTGTTTGTTCTGAGTTTTGTTTGTTTGTTTTATGCTTTTTGTTTTTCCAGATTCTACACACTAGAAAGTCTCCTACCGAAGTTCAGACTGTCCCGAACAAGACTCTGACTGTTCTCAAAATCAGGCAATAGGAAGCAGGAGGTTGATTCTTGGTCAGCTGACTCAAGTTCTGACCTCTCTCCCCAGTCCAGTCTGAGTTTTTCCGTCTGCAGAGGTCTCAGACTGTTTGGGTTTTCACATAGCATCCAAAATCACTACCCAAGTAACAGACTAGTCTCAAGTGCTTCTTCAGGAACAAGAAACCAAGCTTCCTTATTCCTCACTGAACACAGCACAGGAATCCTGGTTATTCCCACACTCAGCCTGGTTCTGCAGATCAGACAAAGCTCTCTGAGCTGCTTTACCCCACTCAGGAGACACAAGTGCCCCTACCTAGCAGCACCAGACATGAAGCGTGCCTTTAGGAGGTGAGACACAGCTCAGAACCGCACACTCTTGTGCTTGCACACTCACAGGAATGAGTCAGGTTTGGTAAAGTAGGGAACACACCTGTGGAAAAGTTACAGATGGCTCTAGACTTTGAACTGGAGTTAGCCATCTTTACAAAATTGATGTAGATGTTCTGCAAAGCTTCAGAATTCCTCTTTTTTGCTGAAGGAGATGGGGTGATAGCATCAGTCTGGTCCTTGTTTGAGACACATACTAAGTAGTCTTTACTTTCCAAGGGATTCAGGTTACAGTCATTGTTAGGGTCCTAGAGAAGTCCCACAAAATACCCCCACCATCCATGTAAGCAATCAGCAAGAGCATTTAATATCTCTAGAGTAAGAGTTCCAGCATGTCTGGGGCCACACATCTGACACAAAAACTAATTGACAACCTCAAGAGTAGCTCACAGGCTCTTTTTATACATAGCTAAAGGAATTCTAAAGCAGTTAGGTCTTCCTATCTGGGATTGGCCTATGTGCATGACAATTGTATTAGTACATTGCTAATTGGTAAGAACTAGCAGGGGCTGGCTAGGGCTTTATTTTATCATTTTTGGGCAAATCTGGACAAGTCCTTATGTGGTTATTGTGTTGAGATACTGTGGGGGCTGGGTCAAGCCTGGTATGGTCTATTTCCTTGTCCTTATTGTTGGGGGCATTGGTGATTGATTGCCCTTTGTTCATGACTTGCTTAGAAACTGTTTGTTCAGTTTCAAGAGGCAGGAACTGAGATCCAGTTCTAAACTAATCCATTAGGAATCTGTAAGGTTATTTCCCTGGCCTTCTCAAATCCTGAAGATGTTTGTTTGCAGATTTGTATTGTTATTTTAAAACCATCAGTGAGACCGTAGAGACATATTCTTTGATAAACTTGACCGAGACATTATTATACATTGTCCACCAGTTAGAGCCAACAGTAAGAGGATTAAGGGCCCAGCTAGGGTTGGTAGGAGGGTAGTTAATCATGGTGAACTGCTAATAGGGATTCATAACATCCTTTATTTTATTGGCTGTCTCATTGTCTGTCTTGCAGTCACTTCTAAGTACTACCATGGGGTCCTTAATAACTCCAGAATGGTTAACATATAAACAGCATTGGTCTCCTAAGGCCTTGCATGGGCCCACTTGTTGAAGGAACAATAGGTCAAGGCTCCTTCTGTTTTGGAGAAGAAGTTCAGCTACAGAGGAGAGTGATTCTTCCAAATGTGCAACAGATTTTTCTAGGGCAGCAACATCTCTATCTATGGCCATTCTCAAGGCCCTGTAATTTTGTTTCTTCTAATACCAAAGCTGAAATTCTGGTACCTAGGGCCCCAGCTATGTGGATGCCTAGGAAGGTGGGTACAAGACAGTTGTGATAACTTCTCATTTTTTTTTTCTCTTCTAGTCATGTTTTTAGTTGGCGAAAGATTTTATCATCAGGGTAGTAGACTATTCTGACTGGACCAGGACACAGAAATCTTTAGTCTGATTTAAAACCTGAGTATTAACACTGAGTCAAACCAGAGGCACATTGCTAACAGGTGTCATCTGGTGGGATCGGGAAGCCTGCTGCCATTGGATTCTGAGTGAGATTCCAAAGATGGGAATAATCGTGCAGAGGTTGGCCTAAACAGAGACCAATTCCCATTACTAACAGCAAAGTGAGCCTCCCCTTATTCAGTAGTTGCCATCTGCAAGTGTGTGTGTCATGGGTTTGGTTCAGGGTCTTGCTGTAGGAAAATCCTTCAGTCAGTAGCCTTTAAATTACCCGCCCACTTGGGGATGGCCTCTTCTACCATAAAAGCTGAAATAAAGCCTGTACTCCCTCTGGATTTCCTGTTTGAGCAGAGGACTGTGATCTGTGAGTCTACCCCTAAATAAATAACCCTTTATTATACTCAACTCTGAGCTAGTGTGGGCTTTCTTTTTAGTGTCCCTCTTCATCTGGCATTCTATGTGGATCCCAACTCCACACCTACTGGGTGGACCAGCCTAAAATCAAACGGTGAATGACCCAGAAGGTCTCCCACCCCCATCCACCTGGCTTGCTTTTACCCACTAAGCAGCTTTTTGTAAAACCCTCGCCATAATGGAGTTAAGTGCACTGTGACTTGGAAATTTCCCAAGTTAGCACACATTTTCCCCCTACTGCCGCGTTCCCTCTGATGCAGCGAATGGCACAGCTTCTGATTTGTGCTCCCTGCTCATGAGTTCTGGACTCCTTGGTTCATTGGAATTGATTTAATTGCTTTCAATTCGCCAAGCAAAGCATATTTGTTCGTATTTAACCAGTAACAAGGCAGAAAAGCAATGCACTGCAGGACTGTTTGTGCCACCACTGGTCATGATTCTGAAATCATGACACCTGCTGGACAATAAAGATTATTACACCTAAAACAATTTACTGGATCTCGTAACACAGATAACAGACAACATTACTATGCAAAATTTTAATAACATTTTGCTGATACTATGGATTGTATTTTGCAAGGCTTATGTGGTTATTGTGGTTGGATGTTGGACTCAGTTTTCTCTTCATATTATATCCTTAAAGAAATGATTTTTATAACAGAAACAAAAATGAGGCAATTTTAGAAATGATAGTCTATACAGACTAATAATGAACCGCTAGCTGGCAGGATTAATACCATTGAAAATTAAAAGTTACCTGAAATAATTAATGCTATTGAAAAGGATAACAATAATTTTACAGACAAAATTCAATCCATGTCAAAGGGCACTGAGAAATTATCTGAAAGAATTAATACTGTTGAATTTTGAAGCCGCTAAACAATCCCACACCAGTTAAGAATTATGGATAATAAAACGGTTAATTATTTGAGGGGAAAAAACTTATAAATCATCATCCCAAACAACAGTTGTCTAATCACAAACAGGAAACAGAGTCTAGCAGCCAGAATGGGTGCTGGAAGCAAAAAGGGGTTCAAGCACTAAAATATATAGATTTAACACAAGGAATTGAATGTATTCAGAAACATTCCAAGATAAATGATCATGATTTGACCTTCTGGCAAGAACTTGCATTCAAATGTTTAACTGAATATTCATCAAACAAGTGTTCCAAACCAAATGTTCAGAAGTTGCAATGGATTGTGTCTGGATGCACGGCACGACAACTGAAGCATAGTTATGACAGAATAACTCACCTCCCAACAGAATTTGACAATCAAAAATGGTTAAAAAGTTATGATAGTTTAGTATATATAGTATCTCTCCAGGAAGGCAATCTGCGTGCTATTCAAATAATGTCTAAGGATGAGATGTTATCTTTAAAGGAAAATCTTCAGACCTTGGAATCACATGTGCAGATGAGGACCAAAGGTTAGGTGCCTCAATGAAATCACTAGAAATATAGACAAGCCAGGAGATTCAGGCTTTACAAAAGACAGTAATAAAAAGATTTGAAATGATTGAGGAAATTATTGGAGCTGATGAGCAGGGAAAGAAGGTACAAGGACAGGATTTAACATGGCAAGTACCCATCAGAGATGACTTACCCAGGGTTTTAGCATCTTACCCTGTAATCTACTTTGAAAAAGCATCAAGTTCTAAATGCCCAAAAGGATGCAAAGAAGGTAGATGGATACCTATAGAAATGAATGATCTGAAAGAAATTAAAGAAGCAATGGCAACTTACAGCTTGCATTCAGCATTTGTTAGGGAGATGGTAAAGACATGGGCTTCTAGCAAGAAGGCTACCTTGCACAACTAGCTTCAGTTAGTTTTAGCAGTCCTGGATGTTGGGCCACAATTACTGTGGAAATGTTATTTGAGAGAAGAGGCAAAAATTTTAGAACAACAGGGAAAAGCAAAAGAACTTGAGACTTCCCAAGATCAAATTCTAGGTGAGGGCACTATGCTGACCCACAGGCTCAAGTTTTTAATGATGAACAAATCTTGTCCCTATGCCACAAAGCAGCCTTAAATGCATGGGACAGGATTCAAGAACTAAGAAAATGAATTGAATTATATACCAGGGTTAAACAGGGCTAGAAAGAACCTTTTAGTGACTTTTTTTTTTTTACAAAGATTAACTAAGGCTGTGAAAATAGGAGTAACAGTCCCAGATGCTAGATGAGTACTTACTGAACCTCTGGATTTTGAAAATAGCAATTTAGAATGCAAAAAGATACTAGGGCCTTTAATGGTTAGATCAGCACCAATGGATGAATGGATCCTGTATACAATGAACATTGAGATATTTGACTATGATACTGACTCTCGTGTAGGAGAAGTAATTTGCAAAGGTATGAGGATGATGTGGGAATCATCTCTGTGTGTTGCTTGTATTGGTTAATGAATAGAGAAACTGCCTTGGCCTGATAGGACAGAACTTAGGTAGGTGGAGAAGACAGAACTGAAGTCTGGGAGAAAGAAAGCAGAGTCAGAAAGATGCCATGGATCCACCAGAGACAGATTCTGGGAATTTTATCTAGTAAGTCAATGCTATGTGATAAAACACAAATTAAATGAGATGGGTTAAATTAATATAGGTTAGTCAATAAGAAACTAGAGCTAATGGGCCAACCAATGATTTGATTAATACAGTTTCTCTGTGGTTATTTCCCGTGTAAGATAGCCAAGCAGGCCAGGAACAAACAAGTCTCCCTCCTTGCAACATGAGGAGATGTCAAAATGCCAAATATTTTAATTGTGGTAGAATAGAACATCTGAGAAGGGATTTCAGACAAGGAATTCCTAGAAATAATGTCTCCTCTCAGAAAGGCAAAAATAAATGACATTGACTTTCTGGATTACATAGAAGGTGTGGCAAAGGCTGACACATTAAACCAATAAATGCAGATCAACAAAAGGCAGACAGGCAATCTGATACCATTGGGAAACTCCTTGGGGGGGCCTCTCACAAGCTCCCAAGTCAAAAGTTGTTCAGTCATTCCCAGTCACTGTGGAGGATATGTATCACAAGGAAAATTTTAAAAAAATCCAGAGCTTTCTGTAAAAAACCATACTGTTCTGAATGGTGAAATAAACATGGAGGATGAATCAAAAATTCCAATAAAAATAGGAAATGTGCATTCTCACAGACTTCTATAAGTGACCAAAGACCAAAGCTAAGAGTGCATATAAATGGTGTTGTAATTGTGGGTTTGATAGACAAGGGTGCAGATGTGAGTATCATTACTCCAGAATTTTGGCATCCAACTTGACCTCTTCAAGAGGCAGATGTTCAAGTCCTAGGAATTGGAACCCTATCTTTGGGGAAAAAAAGCATGAGGTGGGTTGAATACATAGGGCTAGAAGGACAGAGAGAAGGCTAAGGCCACATGTGGCTAATATTGCACTGAATTTATGGGGTCATGCCCTGCTTCAGCAATGGAATATCAAGATCAACATTCTTGCAGTCCCAGAAACTCATACTTCTGGGAAGAATAGTATAAGGTACTATACACAGAGGCCACCAGCCATTCAGGTTGTACAAGAATAAAAAGCAACTAGCAAACCTTTAGAGGTACCAATGTCCCTACCTTTAAAATGATTAACTGTGAAACCAATATGGGTTAAACAGTTGCGTTTAGCTGTCACAGTAAGTACAATGTGTGTGTGTGTGTGTGTGTGTGTGTGTGTGATTGCCATGTGTCAATAAAGTTGTGTGTGTGTCTAAGTGCACTTGCATCATTAATAATTGGATAAAACAGAAGACAAACTGCAGGCTTTAGAACAGCTGTACAGGAACAACTAGATGCTCACCATATTGAAGAATCAAGTAGTCCTTAGAATTCTCTTGTATTGTTGTTAAAAAGAAATCTGGTAAATGGAGAATGGTGACAGATCTAAGAGCTGTCAACAAGGTTATACAACCTATGGGCCCTCTACAATCTGGAATTCCTCTGCCTTCTCTATCACCAAAAAGATGGCCTCTTATAGTTATTGATTTAAAACATTGTTTCTTCAATATATACTTGTCAGAAAAAGACAGAGAAAAATTTGCCTTCACAGTTCTAACTTTATAATAACCCTCAGCCTACTAGGAGATACGAGTGGACCATGCCCCCACAGGAAATACTCATCCTCACCCTATGCCAATATTTTGTAAGCCAGCCATTGGAAATATATGTAAAAAATTTCTAAATCTTATAATTTACCATTACATGGATGACATTTTGCTATCTGATTCAAACACAGATACTTTAGGAAGAATCTTTGAAGAAGTAAAGAAAGTTTTGTCAAGACACCTAAGGTCATGCTCAACTTCCTTAGTGATCAGGGAAATGCAAATCAAGACAACTTTGAGATACCATCTTACACCTGTCAGAATGGCGAAAATCAAAAACACCAATGATAGCCTTTGCTGGAGAGGTTGTGGAGAAAGGGGTACACTTATCCATTGCTGGTGGGAATGCAAACTTGTGCAACCACTCTGGAAAGCAGTGTGGAGGTTTCTCAGGAAATTCGGGATCAACCTACCCATGGACCCAGCAATACCACTCTTGGGAATATACCCAAGAGAGGCCTTATGACACAACAAAAGTATATGCTCTACTATGTTTATAGCAGCATTGTTTGTAATAGCCAGAACCTGGAAACAACCTAGATGCCCTTCAGTTGAAGAATGGATGAAGAAAGTATGGAATATATACATATTAGAGTACTACTCTGCAGTAAAAAACAAGGACTTCTTGAAGTTTGCAGGCAAATAGATGGAAATAGAAAACACCAGCCTGAGTGAGGTAAGCCAGACCCAAAAAGAGGAACATGGGATGTACTCACTCATATTTGGTTTCTAGCCATAAATAAAGGACATTGAGCCTATAATTCGGGTCCTTAGAGAAGCTAAATAAGAAGGAGAACCCAAAGAAAATCATATAGGCTTCCTCCTGAATATTAACCTTCATCAGACGATGAAAGGAGACAGAGACAGAGACCCACAATGGAGCACCGGACTGAAATCTCAAGGACCAAATCAGAAGCAGAAGGAGAGAGAGCACAAGCAAGGAACTCAGGACCGCGAGGGGTGCACCCACACACTGAGACAAGGGGGATGTTCTATCGGGAACTCACCAAGGCCAGCTGGCCTGGGTCTGAAAAAAAGCCCGGGTTATAACCGGTCTCGCTGAACATAGTGGACAATGAGGACTACTGAGACCTCAAGAACAATGGCAATGGGTTTTTGATCCTACTGTACCTATTGGTTTCGTGGGAGCCTAGGCAGTTTCGTGGATGCTCACCTTACTAGACCTTAATGGAGGTGGGTAGCCCTTGGACTTCCCACAGGGCAGGGAACCCTGATTGCTCTTTGGGCTGATGAGGGAGGGGGACTTGATTGGGGGAGGGGGAGGGAAAGGGGAGGCGGCGGTGGGGAAGAGACAGAAATCTTTAATAAATAAATAAATAAATAAATAAAAGTTAAAAAAAAGAAAGTTTTGTCAAAATAAGGATTATAAATTGACTCTGAAAAAATATAGAGAGGATCAACTCCAAAAAATCAGTTGCCTTCCTATACACTAAGGATAAAGAAACAGAGAGGGAAATCAGAGAAGCATCACCTTTCATGATAGCCACAAAGAGCATAAAATATCTTGGGGTAACCCTGACCAAGGAAGTGAAAGATCTATTTAACAAGAACTTTAAGACTTTGAAGAAAGAAATAGAAGAGGACACCAGAAAAATGGAAGGATCTCCCTTGCTCTTGGATTGGGAGGATCAACATAGTAAAAATGGCAATTCTACCTAAAGCAATCTATAGATTCAATGCATTTAAGATATCACCTTACACCTGTCAGAATGGCGAAAATCAAAAACACCAATGATAACCTTTGCTGGAGAGGTTGTGGAGAAAGGGGTACACTCATCCATTGCTGGTGGGAATGCAAACTTGTGCAACCACTCTGGAAAACAGTGTGGCGGTTTCTCAGAAAATTCGGGATCAACCTACCCATGGACCCAGCAATACCACTCTTGGGAATATACCCAAGAGAGGCCTTATCATACAAGAAAAATATATGCTCTACTATGTTCATAGCAGCATTGTTTGTAATAGCCAGAACCTGGAAACAACCTAGATGCCCTTCAGTTGAAGATTGGATGAAGAAAGTATGGAATATATACATATTAGAGTACTACTCAGCAGTAAAAAACAAGGACTTCTTGAAGTTTGCAGGCAAATGGATGGAAATAGAAAACACCATCCTGAGTGAGGTAAGCCAGACCCAAAAAGAGGAACATGGGATGTACTCACTCATATTTGGTTTCTAGCCATAAATAAAGGACATTGAGCATATAATTCGGGTTCTTAGAGAAGCTAAATAAGAAGGAGAACCCAAAGAAAAACATATAGGCATCCTCCTGAATATTAACCTTCATCAGGCGATGAAAGAGACAGAGACAGAGACCCACATTGGAGCACTGGACTGAGATCTCAAGGTCCAAATCAGGAGCAGAAGGAGAGAGAGCACGAGCAAGGAACTCAGGACCGCGAGGGGTGTACCCACACACTGAGACAATGGGGATGTTCTATCGGGAACTCACCAAGGCCAGCTGGCCTGGGTCTGAAAAAGCCTGGGTTAAAACAGGTCTCACTGAACATAGCGGACAATGAGGGCTACTGAGACCTCAAGAACAATGGCAATGGGTTTTTGAGCCTACTGCACGTATTGGCTTTGTGGGAGCCTAAGGAGTTTGGATGCTCACCTTAAGAGACTTGGATGGAGGAGGGTGGTCCTTGGACTTCGCACTGGGCAGAGAACCCTGATTACTCTTTGGGCTGACAAGTGAGGGGGACTTGATTGGGGGAGGGGGAGGGAAAGGGGAGGCGGCAGTGGGGAAGAGACAGAAATCTTTAATAGAGCAACGGGCGGAACCAACGCGCATGACTGGCGACTTAGCTGGCGCGGGCCGGGACCGGCGGGTACTGACACAGAAGCAGACAATGCAGGCAGCAGGGACCAGTGCAACACCAAGAGCTGATCGCCCCAGGACAATTAAATCAAAGAGGTAGGCCTTTGGTTTGTGAGGTCCCTGGCAAACAGGGAACCTGGTTCTTTTCCTGAAGACCCGTCTGAGGGGTGAAAGGGATCTTGGTCCCTGACAGGAGCCAGGAAACAGAACGAGGGCATTTTGCAAGAGGAGCCTCTGGCCAGCAGGGAAACCTGATCTGGTTTTAAAAGACCAATTAGAGAGCATCAATAGGAGGAGATGGGCAGGCACCAAGGCAAAAATTCTCCCAATAATCTGAAAAACAACATGAAAGCACCAGATTCCAATAATCTTACAAGAGAAGGACTTGAGCACCTAACACAGAAGAAGTGGAAAAAATCGACTTTATGAAAGCAATAGAGTCCCTTAAAAAATAAGTAAAAAACACCTTTATAGAAATGGATGAGAAGTATAGCAAAAAGTTTGAAGAATTGAGTAAATACGTACATAAGACCCTGGGAAACCAAGAAAAAACGAACAAACAGGTAATGGAAAAAGTTCAAGAATTGAAAACTGAAATGGAAGCAAGGAAGAAAACACAAACTGGGGACCAGCTGGATACGGAAAATCTAGGTCAACCAGCAGAGCCTACAGAAACAAGCATAATCAATAGAATACAAGAAATAGAAGAAAGAATCTCAGATTCTGAAGACACCATAGAGAAAATAAACGCACTGATCAAAGAAAACAGCAAAGACAACCAATTCTCATCACAAAACATGCAGGAAATATGGGACACAATAAAAAGACCAAACCTGAGAATAATAAGAATAGAAGAAGGGGAAGAATCACAGCTCAAAGGCCCAGAAAATATATTTAACAAAATTATGGAAGAAAACTTTCCTAACATAAAGAAAGATATTCCTTTGAATATCCAAGAAGCATACAGAACACCAAACAGACTGGATCAAAGAAAAACCTCCCCTCGCCATATAATAATCAAAACACAAAATATACAGGTTAAAGAAAGAATATTAAGAGCTGCAAAGGAAAAAGGACAAGTAACTTATAAAGGTAAACCGATCAGACTTACACCTGACTTCTCTATGGAAACCATGAAATCCAGAAGGTCCTGGATAGAGGTTCTTCAAAAACTAAGAGACCATGGATGCAAACCCAAACTTCTATACCCAGCCAAGCTAGTATTCACTATCAATGGAGAAAACAAGACATTCCAGGATAAGAACAAATTTAAACAATACGTAGCCACAAATCCAGCGCTACAGAAAGTAATAGAAGAAAAATCGCAACCCAAGGAATCCAACATTGCCAACACTGACTACAATAACTCAGGAATCTAGTGAACCTTCACCAGCACAACTCAAAGAAGGGACACACACAAACTCTACTACTGAAAACAGTAAGAATAACCGGAGTAAACAACCACTGGTCACTAATATCACTTAATATTAATGGTCTCAATTCACCTATACAAAGGCACAGGCTAAGAGATTGGATACGAAAACAGGATCCAACATTCTGCTGTTTGCAAGAAACACATCTCAACCACAAAGACAGGCATCTACTCAGAGTAAAAGGTTGGGAAAAGGTCTTTCAAGCAAATGGTCCTAAGAAGAAAGCAGGTGTGGCCATACTAATTTCCAACAAAACTGACTTCAAACTAAAATCAATCAGAAGAGATCGAGTAGGACACTTTATACTCATAACAGGAACAATTCATCAGGATGACATCTCAATCCTGAATATATATGCCCCTAATATAAAAGCACCCACTTAGCTAAAAGAAATATTACTAAAACTCAAGGCAGACATAAAACCACACACACTAGTAGTAGGAGACTTCAACACACCTCTCTCTCCAATGGACAGGTCAATCAGACAGAAACCTAATAGATAATTAAGAGAATTATTAGAGGTAATGAAGCAAATGGACTTAACAGACATCTATAGATCACTCCACCCAAATAGGAAAGAATATACCTTCTTCTCTGCAGCTCATGGGACCTTCTCAAAAATGGACCATATACTCGGAAACAAAGGAAACCTCCACAGATACAAAAGAATATCAGTGTCCACCTGTGTCTTATCAGATCACCACGGATTAAATTTAGATGGCAACAACTATGCTACCCCCAGAAAGCCGACAAACTCAGGGAAATGAACAGTCAACTACTGAACCACACCTGGGTCAAGGAAGAAAATAAGAAAGAAATTAAAGTCTTCCTTGAATTTAATGAAAATAAAGAGACAACATACTCAAACCTATGGGACACGATGAAAGCAGTGCTAAGAGGAAAGTTCATAGCACTAAGTGCCCACTTAAAGAAAACGGAGAAAGCATACATTGGGGACTTAATGGCACACCTGAAAGCTTTAGAAAAAAAAGAAGCAGAGGTGCCAAGAAGGAGTAGAAGACTGGAAATAATCAAACTGAGGGCAGAAATCAACAAAATAGAAACACAGAAAACAGTCCAAAGAATCAATGAAACAAAAAGTTGGTTCTTGGAGAAAATCAACAAGATTGACAAACCCCTATCCAAACTAACTAAACAACAGAGAGGGAACACGCAAATAAATAAAATCAGAGATGAAATGGGACATAACCACAGACACAGAGGAAATTCAGAGAATCATTAGATCTTACTATAAAAGCCTGTATGCCAAAAAACTGGAAAATGCAAAAGAAATGGACATTTTTTTAGATAAGTACCATATACCAAAGATAAACCAAGACCAGGTGAATGATCTAAATAGACCTGTTAGTTGCGAAGAACTAGAAACTGTTATCAAAAATCTCCCTTCCAAAAAAAGCCCAGGACCAGATCGGTTCAATGCAGAATTCTACCACAACTTCCAAGAAGAGCTAATACCTATACTCCTTAACGTATTTCACAATATAGAAACAGAAAAGTCATTGCCAAATTCCTTTTATGAAGCTACAGTGACCCTGATAACAAAACCACACAAAGACCCAACCAAAAAAGAGAATTCTAGGCCTATCTCACTCATGAATATCGACGCAAAAATTCTCAATAAAATACTGGCAAACCGAATTCAAGGACAAATCAGAAAAATTGTCCATTATGATCAAGTAGGTTTCATCCCAGAGATGCAGGGTTGGTTCAACATACGCAAATCTATCAATGTAATCCACCATATAAATACACTGAAAGAAAAAAACCATATGATCATTTCATTAGATGCTGAAAAAGCATTCGACAAAATTCAACACCCCTTTATGATAAAGGTCTTGGAGAGACTAGGGATACAAGGGTCATACCTAAATATAATAAAAGCTATCTACAGCAAACCGACAGCTAACATTAAATTAAATGGAGAAAAACTCAAAGCCATCCCACTAAAATCAGGAACAAGACATGGATGTCCACTCTCTCCATATCTCTTCAATATAGTGCTTGAAGTTCTAGCAATAGCAATAAGACAACATAAGGGGATCAAGGGGATTTGTATTGGAAAGGAAGAAGTTAAGCTTTCGTTATTTGCAGATGATATGATAGTATACATAAGCGACCCCAAAAACTCCACCAAAGAACTCCTACAGCTGATAAACACCTTTAGCAGCGTGGCTGGATACAATATCAACTCCAAAAAATCAGTTGCCTTCCTATACACTAAGGATAAGGAAACAGAGAGGGAAATCACAGAAGCATCACCGTTCACGATAGTCACAAAGAGCATAAAATATCTTGGGGTAACCCTGACCAAGGAAGTGAAAGATCTATTTGACAAGAACTTCAAGTCTTTGAAGAAAGAAATAGAAGAGAACACCAGAAAATGGAAGGATCTCCCTTGCTCTTGGATTGGGAGGATCAACATAGTAAAAATGGCAATTCTACCAAAAGCAATCTATAGATTCAATGCAATCCCCATCAAAATGCCATCAAAATTCTTCACAGATCTGGAGAAGACAATAATCAACTTTATATGGAAAAACAAAAAAACCCAGGATAGCCAAAACAATCTTATACAATAAAGGAACGTCTGGAGGCATTACCATCCCTGACTTCAAACTCTATTACAGAGCTACAGTATTGAAAACAGCTTGGTATTGGCATAAAAACAGAGAAGTCGACCAATGGAATCGAATAGAAGACCCTGACTTTAACCCACAAACCTATGAACACCTGATTTTCGATAAAGGAGCTAAAAGTATACAATGGAAAAAAGAGAGCATCTTCAACAAATTGTGCTGGCAAAACTGGATGTCAATCTGTAGAAGAATGAAAATAGACCCATATCTATCACCATGCAGAAAACTCAAGTCCAAGTGGGTGAAAGACCTCAATATCAGTCCAAACACACTGAACCTGATTGAAGAGAAAGTGGGAAGTACTCTACAACAAGTGGGCACAGGATACCACTTCCTACGTATAACCCCAGCAGCACAGACAGTAAGGGCCTCATTGAATAAATGGGACCTCCTGAGACTGAGAAGCTTCTGTAAAGCAAAGGACACTGTCGCTAAGACAGAAAGGCAACCCACTGACTGGGAGAAAATCTTCACCAACCCCGCAACTGACAAAGGTCTGATCTCCAAAATATATAAAGAACTCAAGAAACTAGACCGTAAAAGGCTAATCAACCCAATTATAAAATGGGGCACTGAGCTGAACAGAGATCTCTCAACAGAAGAAGTTCAAAAGGCCAAAAGACACCTAAGGTCATGCTCAACTTCCTTAGCGATCAGGGAAATGCAAATCAAGACAACTTTAAGATATCACCTTACACCTGTCAGAATGGCTAAAATCAAAAACACCAATAACCTTTGCTGGAGAGGTTGTGGAGAAAGGGGTACACTCATCCATTGCTGGTGGGAATGCAAACTTGTGCAACCACTCTAGAAAGCAGTGTGGCGGTTTCTCAGAAAATTCAGGATCAACCTACCCATGGACCCAGCAATACTACTCGTGGGAATATACCCAAGAGAGGCCTTATCATACAACAAAAATATATGCTCTACTATGTTTATAGCAGCATTGTTTGTAATAGCCAGAACCTGGAAACAACCTAGATGCCCTTCAATTGAAGATTGGATGAAGAAAGTATGGAATATATACATATTAGAGTACTACTCAGCAATAAAAAACAAGGACTTCTTGAAGTTTGCAGGCAAATAGATGGAAATAGAAAACACCAGCCTGAGTGAGGTAAGCCAGACCCAAAAAGAGGAACATGGGATGTACTCACTCATATTTGGTTTCTAGCCATAAATAAAGGACATTGAGCATATAATTTGGGCTCTAGAGAAACTAAATAAGAAGGAGAACCCAAAGAAAATCATATAGGCATCCTCCTGAATATTAACCTTCATCAGGCGATGAAAGGAGACAGAGACAGAAACCCACATTGGAGCACCGGACTGAAATCTCAAGGTCCAAATCAGGAGCAGAAGGAGAGCACGAGCAAGGAACTCAGGACCGCGAGGGGTGCACCCACACACTGAGACAATGGGGATGTTCTATCGGGAACTCACCAAGGCCAGCTGGCCTGGGTCTGAAAAAGCCTGGGTTAAAACAGGTCTCACTGAACATAGCGGACAATGAGGACTACTGAGACCTCAAAAACAATGGCAATGAGTTTTTGAACCTACTGTACCTATTGGTTTCGTGGGAGCCTAGGCAGTTTCGTGGATGCTCACCTTACTAGACCTGGATGGAGGTGGGTGGTCTTTGGACTTCCCACAGGGCAGGGAACCCTGATTTCCCGTTGGGCTGACTAGGGAAGGGGACTTAATTGGGGGAGGGGGAGGGAAAGGGGAGGCGGCGGTGGGGAAGAGACAGAAATCTTTAATAAATAAATAAATTAAAAAAAAGAAATATTTAATAACTTAAAACAAACAAACAAACAAAAAACCCAACATCAACAATATGGAGTACCAAGGCCCAGGAAAGAGAGAAGCAATGCAGGAGAAGAGAATTCTGGAAGCTGGAAAGAGAATGATTGGTGGTGACCAGGGACCTGAAGGCAGGAAGATGGAAACATGCGCACTGACTCCTCTGAATCTCAGAAAGACTTAGAAACCAGAGGTACCAGGAACCCAAACTAAGGCATGAGTTAGAAAACGGCCCGGGCTACAGAAGGAAAACCTTGTCAGAAGGAGGAGGAAGCGGAGGGTGTTAGGAGGGGGAAAAATAGGAAGAGAGAATTGAGAGAGGATACATTCCACATCGTGATGTCTGTATTCAACAACATATGGTTAATTTTCACTCATTTAATTTCCAAAATATCATAATTTCCTTATTTTATGAAGAACCAAAGTGAAGACTATAAAAAGGCATGGAATAAAACTGAAAACAGCATGGTTGATAAACTACATTAATGCCATCTGTTAGGGATTTTAAACGACTAGCAACAAAATTAAATATTAAATTCAAATAGTGTGCTTGGTTGAATTCATAAAGTATTAGTATCTCATTTCATTCCAGACACTCCGAGGAAAGAAATCTAATTTTAAAAACAAAATCAATTTTAATTTTACATGGGCAGTAATTATGGAAAGATGTTTAAAGGACATATACCAGAGGGGAATATTTGGATATGAAGTTACCTGAAACAATTATTTGCTGCTTATTGAATGTAATAATTAAACACCTATTCACATTTGTTATAGATAATAAAGTATAAAAAGCACAAAAACTCTAAAGAAAAATATAGAGAGGAGATTCTGCCAGTTACCTAGGTTATAAAATAGGTTTACAGAAAATTAGAACACAAAGGCACAAATTAGGAGAGACCGATTGTGGACTCTAAGTGACTTTCAAATATTGTTAGGAGACATTTTCAGTCTAAGATCTAACACCTGATCTAATAGTTCATTTAAACCAAACATTATATGGTGACATGATTTGAATAATCACAGAGAATTTAACCACTGAAGCAGACATGCTTGACATGATGTCATGATGCTGATAGCACTACTATAAGACCTATTTTGGGTACCAGGTGCTCAAGATGGTTCCAACTTGGTTAGCTGAAATGGTGCACCTTTTTACAACTTTCTGGCCAGAGCTTTAAATAGGAACCTCAGAAAAACCCTACCGAATACTCAGACACTATTTGCATTTATACCAGACAGTAATCTTGAAACTTAACCACCCTTTTACTTTCACAGGATCCCATAGAAAGAACATCAGCCCCATGACAACTCCAAGTAATTCTAGAAGACAATGTCTCCTCTCCCAACAGAGTTTGTCCTCAGGGTTAGGGCATCAATTAGGGGTTGATTATAATTGGTATGGGGTTTGGGGTTGGGGGGAAATTATGTAGCCTTTTGGAAAAAAGGGGAAACTGGATGGGATAATAGATTAGTGTGAACTTAATCACAGTAATAATGATAGTAATAGAGTGAATACTTGTGAACTATTATTTATAGGCAATTTTCATTGGTATAGATTCTTGTATATTGATACAAACTTAAATTATATTGAATATGTTCCAATTTTAGTCTACAATGTTTGTATACCTAGGCAAAGTTATTTTGTCATATTGTAAGCATACACGCTTCTAACTCTGCTTAAGACATTTTGTATATTGATACAATTTTAGGATGTATTTATCATATTGCAAAATACATTTCTACCTCTGATCAAGGTACTTATACATTGTTTACATTTGAGGTCATTGTCCTCATTTGTTGCACAGTTGTTTAAAAATTATTTAATATTCTAATGTGAAGTCTTAGTCTTTAAGTTATATAGGCATTAAGAATTATAGGTCAATAGTCATCAATATTTGTCATACTTATAGTTAGACTAATCAGGTTCTTTAGATACATAGAGATTGTATTTGCATAGATAGGTAATCTTCAAAGAGCTGTAGAATATGGCATCTAAATAACTCAGGGTTCTGTTGACATGTGACACGATTTCTCCTGGCAGCACTGATCTGTTTCCCGAGAGAATGTTAGGCACCACAGACACTCCACTTGGAGCTTGTTTTCTTCTTAGCAAAACTGGCCTTTGGGCAAGGAACTGCCCATGCATTAACCATTGACAAAATTCATGTCTGGATATGACAAGCAGGATAGAAAATAAAAGACTGTCAAATCCTTCCCAGACAGGGTAAGACAGTTTTGAAAAATTTCCTGCCTCTGAAAATGGTCTGTCAGTTACTCTAGGCCTTAACCAAAGTTGGTTGCTCCAGTGTTTCAAATGAGACTTTGGATGATTGTCCAGGTAGCCAGTTGTCTCTGTCATTTGTTGTACATTTTGGAAGTTGTTTGATTGCACTTCCTGTTTACTCAAGTAATATTATTTTCCTTCTTGGGTCTTTTATAGGATTGAAGATTAAATAGTCATAGTTACTTTCTTCTCATGACTTGACCAAGTTATTTTTAATACAAGTCTTATATTCCTTAGGATAGGATAATTATTGAAACATTTATCACATTTATTGCTTAATATTATTTATGCTAGTTGTAGTTCTAATTTTTATACTTGATATTTGTTCTTTTTTTTTTTTTTTGGTTTTTCGAGACAGGGTTTCTCTGTAGCATTGGTGCCTGTTCTGGAAACAGCTCTTGTAGACCAGGCTGGCCTCGAACTCCCAGAGATCCGCCTGCCTCTGCCTTCCTAGTGCTGGGATTAAATGCGTGCGCCACCACAGCCCGGCTTGATATTTGTTCTTATTGTATATAGTTTTGTATTAGGCTTAGAACTCTCTTATTTAAACAAAAGGGGAGGTGCTGTAGGAAAATCCTTCACTCAGTAGTCTTTAAGTTACCTGCCCACTTGGACGTGGCCTTGTATACTATAAATGCTGATGTAAAGTTTGTGCTCCCTTTCTCTTTTGGCTGCTGGATTCCCTGCTCAAGCAGAGGACTGTGTTCTGTGAGTCTATCACTAAATAAATAACCTTCTATTATAGTCAATTCTAAGCTAGTGTGGGATTTCTTTTTAGCATCCCTCTTAAGGATCTGATACTGGGATTTTAGTATCATCAGCTTAGTGGTACCCAGACAGGAAATATCATTTATTTAAGGCTTCAATGATGCAAAAGCCAACAGTAATCAGCAGAAGCAGAAGGGCCAACAGCCCTGTGATGGCTGACAGAATTTCTTATCTGGAAGGAAATTGGAATGGGGAAAAGTATATCTCAGGTACCCTATAATAAGAAATTCTCTTTTTGTCTAAAGTTCCAACAGGGAACAAGGGACTATGCATTCTCTTCTGTGATTGCTTCCTGTTGATCCTAGGATGTTGTTTTCAAGACTCTGGAAGGCTAGTTAGTCAAAGTCAAGGAGGGAATTAAGAAGCATCTGGTTCACTGACCAGCTAAAGAGACAGCATTTACATCAGCTGGATTGGTTCATACCAGTGTTCAGCAATTCAGGGTTCACAGTCATTCATAACAGGTCATAGTAACTACTTGACATTTGGATATGTCTGTCAGCCATGCGAAAACCTCCTGAGACAAATGTGGACCAGGGACAGAAGTTAAAATTTATGAACTTAAAGGGAAATACTACATTTGGAACTTTTAGGCTTATATTCCTAGAAATTGGGGAGGAGAGAAGACCCAAGACCTGGAGAGAGAAGAAATACCATCCTCAAGAATAGACAAGTGAGGGAACTCAGACTGTATTGCTCTGGAGTCCTTTGACCCATGAGCAATGACCCCAGATTTCATGATACTCTCTATTCTCTGAAGTTTATATGATTTTTCATTTTATAAAATGACATAAAAGTTTTAGATACATAGTGTTATCAATCTGTACTGAAATCCCTATTGCAGAATAAAAGGTAATAGGTGTCTGTATAACATCAGGAGGAGACTCCAGATGATCAGTTGTAATAAGTCTACTTAATTGGTCTATCTGGACTTGATTTAATTTTGGTATGTGGTACTTATCCAGAATATTGTTCATTTCCTTTACCTTTTCCAATTTTGTGAAGTACATGTTTTTAAAATGTGACCCGATCATTCTCGGGATTTCCTCCACATATGTTGTTATGTCCCTCTTTTCATTCCTGATTTTATTAATTTAGATATTCTCTCTGCCTTTTGGTTAGTTTGGATAAAGGTTTCTCTATCTTATTGATTTACTCTAAGAATCAACTCTTTGGCTCATTGATATTTTGTATTGTTTTCTTTGTTTCTATTTTATTACTTTCAGCCATAAATTTGATTATTTTCAGCTGTCTACTCCTCCTGGATGTGCTTGCTTCTTTTGTTCTAGACTGTTCAGTAGTTCTGCTAATACACTAGTGTGGGATTTCCCTACATTCTTCATGTAGGTATTTAGTGCTATGAACTTTGTTCTTATCACAGTTTTCATTTCGTTTTTTTCCCCAAAGTTTAAGAATGTTGTGCTGTCATTTTCATACAGGAAGTCTTTAAATTCTGCCTTTCTTTTTTCTTTTTTTGATCTAGTAGTTATTCAGTTGAGTATTGTTCCATTTCCCTGATTTTATGGGCTTTCTGCAATTAGTGTTGTGGAATTCTAACCTAAACCATGGTGATCCAATAGGATACAGGGGTTTATTCCTCTTTTATTTTATCTGTTGAGGTTTGCTTTGTTTCTGAGTATGTGGTCAATTTTAGAGAAGGGCTGTGGGGCAATGGTCTTGTGCTTTGTAAAGATTTGTCACTTGTATTTTAATAAAATGCTGATTGTCCAGTAGCCAGGCAGGAAATACACACAAACCTATGAACACCTGATTTTCGATAAAGGAGCTAAAAGTATACAATGGAAAAAAGAGAGCATCTTCAACAAATTGTGCTGGCAAAACTGGATGTCAATCTGTAGAAGAATGAAAATAGACCCATATCTATCACCATGCACAAAACTCAAGTCCAAGTGGATTAAAGACCTCAATATCAATCCAAACGCACTGAACCTGATTGAAGAGAAAGTGGGAAGTACTCTACAACACGTGGGCACAGGATACCACTTCCTACGTATAACCCCAGCAGCACAGACACTAAGGGCCTCAATGAATAAATGGGACCTCCTGAGACTGAGAAGCTTCTGTAAAGCAAAGGACACTGTTGCTAAGACAGAAAGGCAACCCACTGACTGGGAGAAGATCTTCACCAACCCCGCAACTGACAAAGGTCTGATCTCCAAAATATATAAAGAACTCAAGAAACTAGACCGTAAAAGGCTAATCAACCCATTTATAAAATGGGGCACTGAGTTGAACAGAGATCTCTCAACAGAAGAAGTTCAAATGGCCAAAAGACACCTAAGGTCATGCTCAACTTCCTTAGTGATCAGGGAAATGCAAATCAAGACAACTTTGAGATACCATCTTACACCTGTCAGAATGGCGAAAATCAAAAACACCAATGATAGCCTTTGCTGGAGAGGTTGTGGAGAAAGGGGTACACTTATCCATTGCTGGTGGGAATGCAAACTTGTGCAACCACTCTGGAAAGCAGTGTGGAGGTTTCTCAGGAAATTCGGGATCAACCTACCCATGGACCCAGCAATACCACTTTTGGGAATATACCCAAGAGAGGCCTTATCACACAACAAAAGTATATGCTCAACTATGTTTATAGCAGCATTGTTTGTAATAGCCAGAACCTGGAAACAACCTAGATGCCCTTCAGTTGAAGAATGGATGAAGAAAGTATGGAATATATACATATTAGAGTACTACTCAGCAGTAAAAAACAAGGACTTCTTGAAGTTTGCAGGCAAATGGATGGAAATAGAAAACACCATCCTGAGATCCTGAGTGAGGTAAGCCAGACCCAAAAAGAGGAACATGGGATGTACTCACTCATATTTGGTTTCTAGCCATAAATAAAGGACATTGAGCCCATAATTCGGGTCCTTAGAGAAGCTAAATAAGAAGGAGAACCCAAAGAAAATCATATAGGCTTCCTCCTGAATATTAACCTTCATCAGACGATGAAAGGAGACAGAGACAGAGACCCACAATGGAGCACCGGACTGAAATCTCAGGACCAAATCAGAAGCAGAAGGAGAGAGAGCACAAGCAAGGAACTCAGGACCGCGAGGGGTGCACCCATACACTGAGACAAGGGGGATGTTCTATCGGGAACTCACCAAGGCCAGCTGGCCTGGGTCTGAAAAAGCCCGGGTTAAAACCGGTCTCGCTGAACATAGTGGACAATGAGGACTACTGAGACCTCAAGAACAATGGCAATGGGTTTTTGATCCTACTGTACCTATTGGTTTCGTGGGAGCCTAGGCAGTTTCGTGGATACTCACCTTACTAGACCTTAATGGAGGAGGGTAACCCTTGGACTTCCCACAGGGCAGGGAACCCTGATTGCTCTTTGGGCTGACGAGGGAGGGGGACTTGATTGGGGAGGGGGAGGGAAAGGGGGAGGCGGCGGTGGGGAAGAGACAGAAATCTTTAATAAATAAATAAATAAATAAATAAATAAATAAATCTTAAAAAAAAAAAAGTAGCAAAACCAAAATGGGCAGCTCTTGAGGAACCACATCCAAGGTGACCTTGAGGCTCTTGGTGTACCCACACCCACACAAAGATTAAATCATAAAATAAAATAATAATTTCACAAGACCCAACAAGGTGGCTCAGTGGGTAAAGGTGTCTGTAGTCAAACCTAAAGACTTGAGTTCAATCCCCAACACCTCTGTGGTAAAGGGAAAAAACTGACTTGCAAGTTGCCTGCTGACCTCCATACATGTGGAACAATACACATGTGTACACACGTGCGTACAAACCAAAAATGTAATAAATAAATAAAATAATAATTTTAAAATGTAAAGAAAAAAATGAGGGTACCCTTTTATTTAGGGCATACATGTTCAGAATTGAGACTTTATCTTGATGGATTTTTCTTTGATGAATAGGAAATGACCTTCTTCATCTCTTTTGAATATTTTTAGTTTGAAGCCTATTTTGTTAGATATTAAAATAACTACACCAGATTTTTTTTCCAGACCATCTGATTGGAAAATCTTTTCCCAACCCTTTACTCTGAGTTAATGTCTGTCTTTGAAGTTGAGGTGTGCTTCTTGTATTCAGCAAAAAGATGGATTCTGTTTTCATATCCAATCTCTTTGCTGGTGTCTTTCTGTGGGCAAATTGAGTCCATTGATATTAAGAGATAATGTCCTGTGATTGCTAGTTCCTGTTATTTTTGTTTTTGTTATTGTTGGTGGTATTGTGTCTGTGTGTGTGTGTGTTTCTCATCTTAGGGATATGTCATGTGGGATTATCTATTGCCTGTGTTTTTGTTGATGTATCTAGCTTCCATGTGTTGGAGTTTTTCTTCTAGTACCGTCTATAGGGATGGATTTGAGAATAGGCATTGCTTAAATCTGGTTTTGTCATGGAATATCTTGTTTTCTCTGTCAATGGTCATTGAAAGGTTTGCTGGATATGTTAGTCTTGGTTGGCATCTGTGGTCTCTTAGTGTCTGCATAACACCTGACCATGACCTTCTGCTCATTGTTTCCATTGAGAAGTCGGGCTAAATTTTGATAGGTCTGCATTTATATGTTACTTTGCCTTTTCCTTTGCAGCTATTAATAGTCTTTCGTTATTCTGTATGTTTAGAGTTTTAATTTTATGTGTTGAGGAAACTTTTTTTGAGTCCAGTCTATTTGGTGTTCTGTATGCTTCTTGTATTTTTATAGGTAAGTACTTCTTCAGGTTGAGAAAATTTTCTTCTATGATTTTGTTGAATTTATTTTCTGTGTTCTTGAACTGGACTTATTTTTCCTCTTCCCTATTATCCTTAAGTTTGGTTTTTTCATGGTGTCACAGATCTCATGGATGTTTTGTGTTAAGAATTAGTTGGAACTTACATTTTTTGACCGATGAATCTATTTGCTCTATGATAGCTTCAACTCTTGACATTCTCTCTTCCATCTCTTGTATTCTGTTGTTTATAGTTGCATCTGTAGTTCCTTATCATTTACCCAGATTTTTCATTTCTAGAGTTCTCTTGGTTTAGGTTTTCTTTATTGCCTTTTTTTCAATTTTTAAGTCTTGGACTGTTGCCTTCACCTGTTAGACTGATTTTTTGTGTGTGTGTGTGTGGGGGGGTATCTTTAAGGGATTTATTAACTTCTTCCATTTTTTAGCTGATCTTTTCTTCCATTTCTGTAAGGGACTTTTTCATTTCCTCTTCCAGTACCTCAATCATCTCCATAAAGTTATTTTTAGTGTCATTTTCTTCTACTGCATCTGAGTTGGGATGTTCTGGTTTTCTTACTGTAGAACCACCAGTTTCTAGTGATGCTGTACAGCTCTTTCTGTTGTGTAGTGTATTTTCCCCTTGTTGTCTAACCATTTCATTCTCTAATTAGTATGTGTGGAGTCGGTGCTTCAATTGGTGATGTTGGGGCTATAGCGCCCTTAAATACTCATTAAGGTCCAGGCAGGGCTGATCCTCTAGTGATCACTACTCCAGATTCAGATGGGCCCAAGGTTCAGATGGTATCTCCTCTTGATGCAACTGGTGCCATGGTTCTGGTGGTCACTCCCCCAAGTGCACATGGTATCCTGTCTCTGCTGATTGCTGCTCTTGGTGACATTGGGGCTGAAGCTAAGGCTCTGGTCATTGCATAGCTTCTGGAAGCCTCTGTTGTCACCATGGGCCATGGTGGGTATTGATGCTGTCTCCTGGCATGGCAGGCTTTGAAACTACCCACTTGTTTTAAACAAGAAATTTGTTCTCTTATTTAGCAGTAATCATCAACATGTTATAGATTAAAATTACTCATGGAATTAAACATAATTCCAGGCTTTAGAGTGTAATTCAAATTCAATGGTAGAATGTTCAACCTAGCATAAATGAGGTCCTAGTTTTGATCCTTAATACTGAGGGAGAAAACATAACGAATAACTAGGACCCCAATAACATCAATTTCAATTCACTAAGTCTAGCCTGGATCCAAGTGCTAAATGCTTAAACATTGTGAGAGGTTCTAATGGACAGTCATCTTCTGAGATCTCTGCCTCCTAAGCAGTGGTCCATGGACCAGAAACCTCAGCATCTGCCTCAGTCATCCCAATGAGCTATCCAGATTCCAGAGATGAGAACTCAATGTCTTATCTACAGCAGAGGAACAAAAGAAGTGTGGTTGTATCTAAATCTGGTGCCTTCAAGGTCAGAAAAAAGCATGGGAAGTCCTGACACTGGAGGGACAGATGGATGGGAGCTATAATGTGAATCCTGAGAATAAACCAGGGTCTTTTGGAAGAGCCATCTTTCCAACCCTCAGATTTTTAAAAATTACATTTTATTTATGCATGTGTATAGACACTCATATGACACTCAGGTAGAGAGCAAAGGACAAATTTTAGAACCTGTTTTCTTCTCCCATCATATGGTTGTTGGTGATTGAACTTGGGTCATCAGGTTTGGCAGCAAGTAAAGTTAGTTCCTGAGCCATATTGTTAGCCCATTGTTTTACTATTTTTAAGAGGTGTTCCCATCTCAGTCTATAATGTTAATTGGAGAACTGTCTTTTTATATTGTGCAATATTTCAAATTATCAACCACAACAAAAACATATTTTAAAATCCATTTTTATTTTCATCAGTGAATTTAAGAACTATAACATGGCAGAGATGAACAACTAATAATTTGTAGTTAATGGCCTCTGACATCATGGCAGAAGATCATGGAGCAGTTACGTTTTTCTTTGTTCACTCTGGGCTTGTTAGGTTTTCCCTCTGAAAGCAGAATACATCATTTATTTGATGACTCCCAATGTTTGTTCCCATCTGTATCTCAAGTATTTTGAAGCTCAAAGTAGCCCTGGCCTCTTATGCTTGTGAAATCACAACTATATAAGCACCACAGAATAAATCAAATTTGATCAAATACAAATTGGTCAATTCCAAAACTTACAAGGGCACAGAAATGGAAAACAAACAATTTGTAGACAATAGTTTGAGACATCAGAGCAGGAGATCTTGGGATGCTTACCTGTCCCTTTGTCCTAGGTGAGTCTGGTAGAATTCCTCCCTGAAAGACAGAGAGTTAATGATGGGAGGGTCTTTGCTTTTAGTTTGTGAGTGAGGTATTTCTCACCATCTTCTAGATATTTCTGTCTGTATGTAACCTTGTTAAATACAAGCTGTCTTCATGGAAATTACTTCTCATGTGCCCCACAATGAGTCAAGGAAATATTTAGATCCAGTTTTCCTGTCCTGGTGATTTTTACAGTGAGCTCAGACAAGGGATGCCACTTGATCGTCCACAGATTTTAGACATTCTGAGGGCTGGTTTCTCACACTCTTCTTTCCCTGCATAGAAAGCTGAAGTCTACACTTGTCCAGAACTGTCTTCCTCTATGACCCAGCTCAGGGAAGACTGATCCATGACACAGTTTTTATCCTAAACCTCAAAATAGCCATCCCACCCCTTGGCTTGAGCATCATTTGCTGCAGTCTCCTCTCCCCGACAGCAGTAACTGCAGGTAGGGTATAAAGTTGCAGCCTTGCCCTGGCCAGAGGCTCACACCTGTACTCCCCATGGCTTCAGATGCAGCTCAGCCAATACTCGATGAGCAAACTTTTGTGCTTTATTGTGAGGATGACACAGGGAAAGGGCATCTGAGATATGTGCCAGAAACATCTGTGTACCCTACGTTGAAGAAAATTGGTCCACCAACCAAGGAAATCTCCTGGTTTTCCTAATTTACAGAGTTGATAAAAATGAAGAACAAAGAACTTATTTCAAAATTATTTCCCTTCTTTTACTTTTATTTTTGGGTAGATGGAGTTGAGGTAGGCCTTACTCTGTAACCTGTCCTGAAACTCACTACAGAGTGTAAGCCATCCTTGATCTCTGAGCAGTCTCCCTGCCTCAGTCTCCCAAGTGCTGGGATTACAGCTCTGACCCACAATACACAGCTGTTCAAGAACAAACATGAGACTACGACCTGGAAGAAGAACTTCTGGAACATTCTGTAACTGTAAAACAGGCATCCACATGGGCGCATTATTTTCAGCTATGCAATCATATATTGTTTTCATCACTGGCACTCAATTATATTTAAATTTAATATGAATTATATTTAATTTCAATTATATTTAAATTTAAATTTAATTATATCCACGCTACCAAATTTTCTGCAACTAGTTAATGATAAAGGTTACAGGCTTTTCTCCCACCATCCAAAAAATGGAAGTTTAATACATTAAAGAGGATTAAGCTATAACACAAGACAGCTGAGGTAACACCCATGTCTGGCAAGTTGGCAACAACCCATGCCATGGAACCTGTCTAAGAAAAATCATTATGGTATTGTTTACGCAGTCATTCTGCTAACATCAGGACACGTGAATTATACCTTGATTGAAGTTACCAGTCATACCAGAAGAGCTTCTAACCTGTTGTCTCATCCCAGAATAATTGAAGCTGTCTGTCACATAGAAGCTTTTAATTCACCATCTTACCCAGGAGCCATGGAAGTTCCAGAATACCTTTATTAAGGATCCCAGGGTCCATCCTTGACAATATATGCTTTGCCTCCAGTTCCTGGATTTTTCATGGCCTCCTCTCTTTTCAAACTCCCTGAGAGTGAGCCACTCTCCATTCTCAGTCTGTATACTCTTCTCATAGATGCCTGTAAGACCAAGCAGCCAGCTATGAAAACACCTGCACTTGGCCCATTATATCCTGATCTGGGGCTGAGGTTTAGTCTCAGGAGGATGTGCATTTCCTTCTCAGTCATCAGGGGCCACACACCCATCCTGATACGCATTGACAGAGAATGACTACGACTGATGTTATCCTTTATACTTTTCCTAAAAAGAATCCATCTATTTTATGTGTTTTTGTGTTTTGTCTGTAAGGGTGTCTGGGTACATCATCTGTTCTTATTGCCCACAGAAGCCATAAAATGGCATTGAATCTTCTGGAACTGTAGTAATAGATGGTTGTGAGCCAAGTGTAATTGCTGGGAATTGAACTTGGGTCCTCTGGAAGAACAGCCCTTGACATTACCTTTAAAAGCATTCTACTGTAATGTTAAAAGATTGTCAAAAGGAATGACTTCAAAATGTGACCAGGATTCTTACTCTTTCTTTAACTGTGACCCAGTGTAGGTCCAACTTTCATTTCAGAAAGGTGAATGAGGGCAGAAAATTCCCTGCTGGAATCTTGTGAATCCAGCCATGAGGAAGCTATCACCACAGCTACTTCTATAACATTATACTTTCAGGTCATGACAGTTGGTTATCCCTCATATTTTAGACTCATGACTAGTTGATGTTAAAAGTGATTTAGGATATGTTGTCTACATGGAACAGCTAAATTGCATTTAGGCAGTAGAATCATGAGATAACATTTGTTGCTAACAAAGAACTACTTTGGCGCTAGAGAAACGGTTCAGTGGTGAAGGGCACTGTTGCTCTTGTAGAAGACCTAGGTTCAGTTCTCAGAACCCACACGGGGGCTCACATCCATGACTCCAGATCTGATGTCATCTTTGGTCTATATGGCCACCAGGCACACTCAGTGCACAGACACATGTGCAGCCCAACACTCATAGTCAGAAAATAAATGTAAATCTTAAAGAAAAACTTGTTTTATGTCTATTATCTTTTTTATCACAGCAATGTGGTGAGAGAAGTTTTATCTCATTTTCTCAGAGAGGAGGTTTAGTATTAGGGAGCCTGATGCAGATGAGAGAGAAACTGACCTGTGGTTGAGCTATGGTTTGAGTGTATTCCCTCAGGGGTCATATATTGAAATCCTAGTCCTTGACAAGGTGATATGTGAGGTGGCACAATATCAAGGAGGGTGCTGCCTGTGGGAGGGATTAACATAGTTCTCATGGGACTCCAGCCACAGTCTGGCTTCCTGTCTTATGGTGTGATCTCTTTCTCCTCCATGTCATACCCCTGCCATAATGACACTTGCCCTCAGTCTCTCTCCAAAGGCCA
Source organism: Alexandromys oeconomus (assembly GCA_963919705.1). Lineage (NCBI taxonomy): Eukaryota > Metazoa > Chordata > Mammalia > Rodentia > Cricetidae > Alexandromys > Alexandromys oeconomus. Next base: position 36,142 of record CAWTZB010000198.1, read on the forward strand.
CCATATGAGGCTGCCTGATCTTGGCCTTTTAGCCTCTAAATCTGTAAGTTAAATAGAACAGCCTGACTGAATATTTCAGTAGAGCAAAGAACACTGGACTAATACACCAAGAGAGCTGAGGTTAGAGTGTATCCAAATTCTAATCCAAATCTGGGTTTTCTTACTCAGCTTAAAGTTAGACAAGAGGTTACAGCTAATGGACCCACAAAAGTTGATGCTGACTTTCTCAGACACATATACTTCCCATTCTGGTGTGTTAGGGCTTACTCTGGTCTGAGATGCTA
>CAWTZB010000200.1:0-16285 GCA_963919705.1 Alexandromys oeconomus
TTTTCAGCATGGTCGTTTCCAACATGTGCCTTGGTTGGATCAAAGATTCGAATGCCTTCTAGTATCTTAGCTTGTGATCATGGAGGCTACGATGGAGAGATGAGAAATAGGTTGGAAAGGTCTCGCCTAAATACACCTTATGGTATTTTGCTTAAATCTTAAAGACGCTTTAGCATATGGTGTGGGCTGCTACATGATGGAAGTCTCTAAGAAAAAGCTGTTAGATGGAAGACTTAGCCCTTCAGCCTAACCAGAGGCATGTAAAAGGTGGGCGGTAATGTGTAATAATTTATTGATCTAATGTATCAGGACCTCCTAGCACGGGAGGCCAGCAGACAGCTACGCTTCAGAGCTTGACTTATCAGCTAAACTTACAGAGACAGGGTAAAAACCCAGAAAATTCTATGATGACTCCACACTAAAGAGAAGAATCTACCTCCTGATGGCGCCGAGAAAAAACCAGACTCCAGAGAGAGCTCACCACCTCTCTCTGTGGCCTCAGGCTCTTCTAAAGGGACACACCGCAAATGAATACATTCCAAAACACGGTAAGAGAAGGAATGATGGACCTTTTCCTTGAGACTCTTGAATGAAAGTTATGTACAGAAGAAGTTACTACTGAACCTGCTTCGAACCAGGCATTGCACTCAAAACCACAAACAACCGTGTTATCCACTACCGCATTGCTTCATGGTATTTTTTACAATGGATGATTGATTGCAAACGCTTTGCTCTGCGCTCCCTGGTGCTTTCCCGTGAGATATGCTAGACGGGTTATCACACACCTGCCCCCACCACAGCGTTCGCCCGGGGGCACGGGCGCAATGCTCATAGTTTAAGATTACACCGTGCATTCGGCGACTGAGAAGCTGATCACCTGGGGAGTCCAGAGCCCAGTTAGCTTGTTGTGGACTATTATTTACAACAGGGCAAAGAGGTTGTTTATGCTGTGGAGATATGTTAGCTTTTAACCATGTCAGGGTGGCTTACATTTGCTTGGTTCAGCATAGTGGAACGAGTGTGAGGACGTGTGTTTAACTAGGTAAAGATATGTTATGGGCCTGAGCTTCACCTTCTTGATTAGCAGGGCAGCTGATTGGTCTGAAATGAAGGAGCTAGACCAAAGTAGGGAATGAAGCAGATGAGCTAGGAAGGAGAGGGAGAGGCAGGAAGGGAAGCTGGCGTGCAGAGAGAGAATAAATAGGAGAATTCTGAAGCTAAAAGAGAGAGAGAGAGAGAGAGAGAGAGAGAGAGAGAGAGAGAGAGAGAGAGAGAGAGAAGAAGAGAACAGAAATGAGGGAGAACGAGGCCAGAAGTCGTGGGAAGCCGTGCAAGGCAGACAGACAGACAGACATGGGAAGCAGTCAAAGATAAGATTTACAGGCGAAAGAAAAGCCAAACAGCCCCAAGGCAAAAGGTAGCTAAAGAGCTAGCTTCAGAAAACAAGTCCTGAACTAGGAGGAGTACTCAAAACTAATGTCTCCACGTCATGATTTGGGGGGCTGGTTTTGCCCCAGAGCAAAAGCCTGGTACAGAGATTGGTTCCAGTTGTCTTAAAGCCAGCTTGAGTTTACAAAGTTTCGAGCACACAGCGGGGAAACAGATGGTAGTCCTGTTTTCCATGAATTCAAAGCACGGGACTACAGGTTGTTGCAAGGTTTTTGGGGTTCGTGGGAAGAAGATTTTCCAGAAAAGTAATTACGACAGGAATGTTTGGTGGGATCCTCAGTGTTTTCCTGAAGGTTTGGTGTCTTTAAATACAGCCAATTCTATGTACCATCCTTTCCCCAAAAGATTCATCAAACATCCAGTGGTTCTGTTTTCTTTCTGTTGCTTTGGTAAAGGTCTAATTGTGGCTCCAGAAGGTTCTGTGTATTTAAAGCTGAACCGAGATAGGACTTTTACGAGGGTAGTAAGACCCTAAAGGGGTGGAATTTGGTGGGCGGTTACCCGGTCAGACAGTACAGCTCCCTTATCTGAGAGCTAGAACTCTCTCCACTTCCATGGTATAAAAGGGCTCCCACACATATACCCACACATCGCTACCCAACATTTGCTCAAGGTATGTAGGAAAATACAAGGGGTGGATGGGACAGATGTCATCTGTAACGACTCAGCATAGTGGCAGCAAAGGAAAGCCTACGGTGTGGGAGTGTCTATGGAGATCCACGGTTGAAAGGCCTGGGAGAGCTTATTCAATGATAAACTATTTCCGAGCTTGTAGGAACGTTGAGGATCTCAGTATCAAGAGTTACTCCTTGGATGTTAAAAAGTTATCACTGCTCTATATTGTCTTGACCATATAATTAAGCCATTTAAGTGTATAGATTTTAAATGTCACGTGTTTTATTAATATAAATAGAATAAATTTGTATCTCAGTCTTGCAAAGCCAATGGCCCTTAAAGCTTTCGCTATTTGTCATTCATCCAATATTTTTTCCTTAAGTCCAGTTTTTGTTCTTAGTGGTTTATATCCGGTTGGTTTAATTCGAAAGTTATAAAACAGAAAAAAGAGAAGCCATTGCTTTTGCTCTCTTATTTAAGGAAATCTTGGGTCACCCTATTTTTATGAAACTGTGTTCTTACTCGGGTGGTGATTTAGCTTTCCTCAGAGGAAGAGAAGTTTGTAATTTGGTATCTCAGGAATATAAAAGCATAAACTTTAGAAAGAAGAAAATATATTTGATGAAACGATCGAAATCCCCCCCCATATAGTTCACTTCAAATTGCTGAAGTTGCCAGAATACCCTCAGCATCGATCATGTTCTGTTTGTCTTCAGGCATTTCTATTAAACGGACCTCTACTATTCTGCGTGAAAATGTTTGACACTATCGGCTTCTATTTTAGACTTTGCTCTTTGCTTTGTGTTTTCCGAGAATTCCCGAGCTCAGTATTCACTTTTGTTCTTCAGTGTCTTGAGCTCTTCCGCCTGACAATTGAGGGTTTTTTTTTCCCAGTTACTTTTTTAGACCTAGAATTCACCATTTCTTTCTGCTTTAGTATCAATTTATTGTCCTCTCTTATTGCTCTCGAATAGTGCACTTTAAAAATAGAGGTCTTGTTGCCAGGACCCAAAGGATGTTTTCTTCTGCCTTGTGACTGCTTATTTTGCGGCATCGAGTCTCTGTAGTCATTGAAATGACGTCATCTCTAATATTCATGTGCCAAAACACAGCTGCTCATTGGTTTTGTGTCCCCGCCCATGGGTGGGCTGGGAGTGCCCCTCCCCTGTTCATTTAGAACACGTGCCAGCACCTATCGTAACTGTCACCTCTTCTAGGTCCTGGCCACCTGAAGAAACACTGCTATTACAGCCGGTTAACTCTAAAGCATCTTTGAGGTGACCGCTGCTACTGTCTTTTGCTAGTAGATTCTGAAAGGCCTTTGCTCTCTGCCCCAGACAGCATCTACGGCCACCCTTTGTCAGGGTCCGCTACAGATTTCTCTCCGGTCCTTTGCTCATCAGGGTATCTTTGTTGGTATGATAGTATACATCATCTGCCTTGTGAAGAACGTTCCAATCCATCCCAAACTTCATTTGAAAAGTTAAAAAAGAAAGTATGAAACTATTCCCTCCAGCTGTACCATGTGTCAGGGCACAAAACGTCTCTACAAACTTAGGAAGGTTGAAATCACATCAAAGAAGTTTTCCAACGACCATGGAACTATGAGATTAGGAAGCAGTTTGAACTGGGTCCTGCAGTGGGCTTGGAGGCTCAACACTGTGTAATAGAAAGCAGTTGAAGGGCGGTGGGAGTATATTTCCAGGGGTAAGGTGCTTGTAGCACTAAGGAATACCCCTAAAGGATTCTTACCCTCTCCCCGACAGTGAGGGAGAGACAATAACAGAACAAAAGAGAGGATAGGAGGGAGAAGGAGGAAAGGGAAAGATCGGAACAGTAAAATGAGTACATTTTCAGAAGCGACTTATTCCCGAACAGCCAGGGGCGCCAGAAACTCAAAAAAAGGAAATGGAAAGGTATCTCGAGAGAGAGAAATGGCACTTGGAAATAGGAGGCTATCAAAACTGTGGCAGTTCGAGGAGTGATGGACAACTGGAAATGCTTCTCATCAAAAAGAAACGCCCCTGCACGGCACAAGCTTCAGATTGCCTAATGAGTGTTATTCAGAGTTCGTGAAAATGAAATGAAGTTTTTTTTTTTTCATCTGCGGAATCAACATGTGAGATCTTAAAGAAGAATTTATCTCCATTCCATCATTCCAGTCTGGTCCTTGGGCAACGTTTACATTCAGTCTGAAAACAGGGAAGAGTGGATGACGCACTGGAGCTCTCCACGAGAAAGCGCTTCAGAAACCCTAGATGACGGAGTTTGACATCTTCGTATGTCCAGGAAACAGCCTAGGCCGCAAGGCAGCTTCCGTGGGGCTCTTAATCACGTTGGGCAGTCTTTTCCCGGTGCCTTATTGAACTGGGGGCAGAAAAAGAGAGCTTGAGAGGCGGCCAGTGTGCTATCATAATACGCCCACTGGGTGAAAAGTGCATTTGTGAGCAAATCGGCCCTGCCTAGAACTGTCTCCAGGCAGAAAAAGGGCTGGGACCCAGGATGCTGCTGCCTTCCAGGAGCCAACCAGCCTTTCTGAGCGCACTGACAGGATATCTGGTTTGGGTAGGAATTTCAGTGTTATGCGTTCTCTAGCAATCCTTCATTTCTAAATATTTTCTTATTGACTGAGCCACGTTGAGCCTGTATTACTACATTCTATCCATCTCTGCATAGATATTTAGATTTTTACAAAATATAATGGAATGTATCTGAAAAGTAAGGCGTAGTATTCTTTTAAAGACGAGGTAATTGCTTTTCAGCTCTCCAAAAGTCCGTCACTCTGGCAAAGCAGTCCAGGACCTCACCCCCCATTCCCACATCCTTCCGCTTAGCATAGAGTGGTGATGTTAAACATGACACCGGAACTTCCTCCCGGTGCTCCCAAGTAACTGACCCCTGGCCTTCACAGGAGTGACCACGACTTCCATTCCTGTAGGGTGACTTTCCCTTCTGCTTTACCCGTGCTTCAGGACAGAGCAAAGGATGACAGCGGAGATACGCAGAAGTTAAAACGTCAAGGGTGTATGAGGAGGAAACTCTAGGGGAGAGGGACTTGAAAATTTTGGAGGAATGTGGCCTTCAACTTTCGGTTGTATATTGGCAGCAGCCGGCCCCTCTGGTGCTCAAAACATTGCTTATTCTTTGAGCATTTCGTACACGTCGTAGTGTGTGTGTCTGTTGTCGTCGAGCTCCCGTCCCCTGACAACTCCTTTCAGACTCTCTCCCTCTCGTATCTCCTTCCCAATTTTATGTTCTTGCTCTCTCCCCTCCCTCACCCTCTCTTAAGAAGTTGCTTTAACTTAAACTCCAATAGAAACCTATCTACCAGGCTTGTCCCTGAAGAACCCAACTCTGCAGTGCATCCCCAGCTGCGTCATTAAAATCACCAAGAGCTTCTGCGTTGGGGGTGGAGACAGGGGCAGAGCCGGGTGAGTCGAGGAGAGCCCTCCTCTACTCGACTGGAGTTTTGTCGGCAAACATGCAGATCTTGGAACCACACTTAATTTGCTTAGTAAATTGTTATAGTTCAGTGACCTTGACAGCCAGTATTTAATACGTCACACCTAATATCCTCTACCCCAAACTCTGGCCACCACCTTGATGAGCTCAGCCAATGCTCCTAGGCCAGACTTCTGTTTGGCAATATCCCTGATTTCAGAACCTACTCTTTGTAGTTCCTCTTGCCTGGCTCCAAGGTTTCCTCTCTGTTCATCCTTTTAAAAACCTTCACTAAACTGTGTCTCCTCGGGCTTGAACACAGCATGTTTTATGGTGGAAGCCTAAGTTGTGTCATACATGTGAAAACTAAAACTCTTCCTAGTCTACTGGCCAAAACAGCATCACATGGCTGAGTCTGTATACAGAGGATACGCGTGCCCACTTTGGAGAAATTTCAGACTACTCTCGTCCATTGAGTGGGTGTAACAAGTCTTTTCTCTGTACCTGCAGCTCCCAAATAATGACATGGAGTCTTCTTCTTAATTATGAAAGCTTGGCCTATAGCTTAGGCTTGTTTCTAACTAGCTCTTAGAACTTCAATTTACCCATTATGTTAATCTAGCCCTACCCTCACCGTGAGCTGGAACTCGTGGCTCGTTGTCCCTCCCTGGGATGCTGCGTGGCTCTGCTCTCCTGGTGTGTTCACCTTCCTTCTTTTCCAGTCCTCTCTGTCCCCAGGAAGTCCCGCCTATGCCTCTTCCTGCCTAGCTAATTTGACAGTCAGCTCTTTGGAAAGACACATCTTCACAGAGGGCACAAATATGCCACAACAGGTGAGGCAGAATCCTCGAACCACAAGGCTCCACCTGGCTGTGTAAGATCTAAAGAAACAAGTCTGAAAAAACCATCCTGAGCGAGTAACCCAGACCCAGAAAAGACAATATAATATGCACTCCAGTCATAAGCAGATATTAGTCACAAAGCAAAGGGATAATGCTTAGCCTTCAGACCACAACTTCAGAGAAACTAGATAAAATTAAGGATAAAAATGAAAAAAATGTACTAAGGTTACAAAAGGAAATTAAAGTAATCGGTTTTTAGATAAAATATGTAATGGAATAAAATATGAATTATTTCTAAAGGTGAGTCGATATAAAGCCATGTAATTCAAATTTGCAGTTTGAGAGGGGTTGAACAAAGTTATTTCTAAAGTTATACAAAATGAAGCTCCCATGGGAGGAATAACCTCCTCTTTAGACTGGAACATACCATGACCTCCTTAGTGGCTTTGATTTAGGTTTAGCAAAAAAAAAAAAAAAAAAAAAAAAAAAAAAAAAAAAAAAAAAAAAAAAAAAAAGAACAGCAAATTGGGAAACAGATTCTAGTGCAGGTGGGAATTTGATGTATAAAGCAAAAACGGGTATTTACAGTAAAAGGAGGTGATGGGTCTATTTAAAAAATGGTGCTGATTCAATGGTCTAATTATCTGGATAGACGACATGTTAAAATGGAAGCCACATGATTAAAGACAAAGAATTTGTTGTGTATACATTAAAAGATTCCTCAACTTGACTAAGCAAGTAGGCACAAAGGAAGCTGTTAAGGGGAAAATAATGAAGACACAATGTTAAATCCACTGTATAACCAAGAGTCCAGTGTACAAACCAGAAACGAATGTGTCAACAGAAACTGAACTTTAAAAGGAAATGATAAAGGGTGAGGAACACTTCCAATCAAAAGGGCAGGTAGGAAACTCATGATAGAGAAAACTGAAGAAAAAGGTCCTTACAGGGGGGAACCAGACAGAACCAAGGCGACCAACACAAGGTAAGGGGCAGAAGAAGGACAAGCTTATATCCCAGTGGCTGGCAAGTCGAGAGAGTGCGCTCAACGTAAGAATCCAGCAGCACAACATTCACTGCTCCGTTAAGAAAAGCTAAACGGGGAAACTCCCTATCTCTTGGGGGTTGCGGGTGGGGTGGATCCTCTCACGCATGCTGCGGAAATGTTTCAGCTGCCTTTAAAAACACGTAATCTGGGCTGAGGTCGCAGGCTGTTGAGTTTGGAAACCAGCGTGGGCTACAAAATGAGACCCTGCCTCGGAAACGGAAGCGAGACAATGAACGCAAAGCCGGCTCTGTTCCTCGGAGATAAAACATTTGCCTACCCCACTCCCTCGGGGTCCATCCTGACTGAGGCAGGCATACAATGTTTGCCGTTGAAGCGTCACTAGGGAGAGACTATGGACGGTGAACGGACTAGACAAAACAGGACCTCTCTCAGGGTGTGGGGGCAACACACACAGTGTGTATCAGACAGTCATTCAAAGAAATGACTACAGCCGTGCAATAGTATCCATACATCCACGCCTATGAGAGGCTTCCCATGAGAGAGCACCGGGTTGACTGTTCTCCTCTTTTCCTTAAGGGAAGTCCCAGGCAGCATCCTGTTTCCCCGCCGAGGAGCTGTCCTTGGTTCATCAATGCTGATCACGAGTCAAATGAAGTCTTCAAGGGTATCTCAGAAGATCTTTTTGAAGGTTTCCAGTAGTTAAGGGTGCTGGGCACATGTGAACAGTCTTTCTAGAGACATTTTAACAAAATACAGGAAAGGGAAGTCCATTTATAACAGTATATATTTGTCTAGATATTTGAGAATTTAATTTTATATCCCACTTGAAGTAAAGGGTTAAACGTTCTTATCAAAGTGAAGCTGGAGCTAGAGAGAGGGCTCAGGGACTTTTGAGGACCCAGATTCAGTTCCCAGACACCCACATGGCAGCTCGCCTGTCACTCCACCTGTCACCCAGACTCAGGGGACGAATGCCTTCTTCTGAGTTCAAGAGGAGCTAGAGCACATGTAAGTGGTACCCAGACACATAAACAGGCAAAAACATATAAATCACATACACAAGAAATCTATTCTTTTTAAATCAAATGCGGTTAAAAAAAGCAAGCCATAGAGTTATGGCGAATATAATATAGATGCCCGGTTAGCCTGTCCGAACAGTAGCCCCAAAAGATCATGAGTAGCTCAGTGGCGTGGCTTGGGCTTTATTGTTTAGAGAAAAGTTGATATTGATTTTTCACCCATTGTCTTTCAATTTGCAACTTGTTCTGAGGTTTCACGTAGCTCTGGATTTCTACGGTTCTCCCTTATGGGTTAACAACTTCCTCCAGCGTGCACAGATGCATGTGCACGAGTGTGGACAGGGAGTGCCAACCTCGACTGTGATCCTCGGAGCTCTAGTGCAGCCCTTTGATGCAGCGTCTACCCTCACGTGGAACGCAGACTCCACGTAGGCTGGATTGGCTGTAGTGAGCCTCAGGATTCCACCTGGTCGTGCCTCCCCGGTGCTGGTGTGCCCGGTGCCCCAATATACCCAGCATTTTGACATGGGCCTTGGGGATCTAGCTCCATTCTCATGGTTGAAAGGCACGTACAGAGTGATTCCTCAGAACCTTTTCTTATCAGTTAACATGTATCATAGAGTTTCTGCCTGAGTATCGTGCAGTTATCTAGGAATTTAGAATACCTAATGACATCATTCTTTCCATTTGCATGAGGGGACATAAATAAATACAAAATATTAATTTGGATATGTATAGAAGAAAGGAAATGTAAAAGGGAGGAATGAGAACAAATCTCCCAAATCAACCAGTTAGAGCATAAGATCTTTAGGCAAATTTTCACTGCGTGATTATTTCTGCATGTTTTTTTTTTCAGAAAGAATTTTTAAAGATTAAAATAATAATTTGCATAAATTCAGTAATAACATTACATTCAACATAGTTTTACATTTTGTGATTATATAACTCTCGTGGGAATTTTAGGATTAGCATCGCAGCTACTAAACCTTTTGAAGCAAATATTTAATGTATTTTAATTAAATAAACTCCCCCCTTATCTTTCAGCCTCCCTTATGCCCCCACTCAAACTCCTCGGAAGCTGACGTTTTTCACGTGCATGCAACCTGAGTCAGTTTTGTGGTCATGCGTTTTCTGTCTCATAGGGCTGGAGCACTTGTGCTGGACAACCATTTAAGGGGCTTATCCCTGGTGAAGGTGAAATCCCCCTCCCTCAGCAGTCATTAGTTGCTCTGTAGCTCTGTGTCTAGCTGTGGACCCCCCTGAGATTTTTTCCAATCCATTAGATGACTTTGATATTGGCATTGTTTAGGTTTGTCTTAGCAGCTTTTTTAGCAGACGATCTCGCAACATGTTTTGGTCAGATTCTTCCCATCAATCTCACGGCGGACTTTTGATTCTCTGACTCTTCCAAATTCCCATCAATCTCACGGCAGACTTTCTGGTCCTCCGGCTCTTCATCTTCCCATCAACCTTACAATGGACTTTCTGGTCCTCTGGCTCTTCCCATCTCCTCATCCATGGTGTTTGGAAACTAATGCAGGGGATGTTGTGATTTTGAGGTGGGCTCCCCATGACCTGTTGATCTCTGTATTGGGTCCAGAGGTGGGGCAGTCATGAGGTCATTCAGAAGAAAGTATGGGCACTACTGATGGCCAAGCACAGGAACTCATGCCTGCTCTGCCTTTCCCGGGAGACTTGGTGGTGGTAAGTGTTTTGTTACAGGTAGAATGTGTTATTGCTGACGTGTGGTGGGATTACTCTTAATATTGATATTAAAACATATATCATTTGAGACGTTTAGTGTTAATTAGTAGGAATCTATATACATTTAAACTAAAAAGTCTAATTTCTGTGGTTTAAAATATTGGTAGTTAAGTTAAAATAACGTTTTAGTATGAACTCTAGCTTGAATTTTTAATAATGGTTAGAAGTAAAAGTCTTTATTATTCATTATTTAGTTTAAACACCAACCGAAGACTCTCACAGAGCCCTCTGGCTTTTTAACTCCTTCCAGGTTAGCCCCTCAAGTGTTTATCAATTTAGATTATTTAGAGATTTTAAAATACATGTAATTACATATCACTGAGAAGGTGTTATTGGTTTTGATGGGCAAATTCAGAGTTAGAAAAGATGAAAAGACTTTTTGTTAGGAAACAGAAGCTAAGTAGAAGTCTCGTGAGGGCACAGGTAAGAAAGCCTACACCCCACGAGTGGGCATTTCCGGGTGAAAGGTACGTGCACGATAATAAGGAATAGTCTCATCTCTTTGTAAAGATGTATAATTTTTTTTTGATATACGAGCTCAATAGACCAAACGGAAAACTCTCAACCAAAATGACCCCTCGCTTACAAAACCTTTTGACTTGATAGGAAGTTGAAAATTCATATCTGATAGGGAAGGCATGGCTGAAAGTTGGGGGATATGTATAAAATCTTCCAAGCGGGGTATTTATGAAACACAAAAAAAACTTCCTGTTTAGATGGGTTTTATACGTATCTGCAAACGTCTCTAAGTGAAAGAATGAAACAAATCACTCTGTGTCCCCACGTATTCCCATCTGTACACCTAGGGATGACCAATCGTGCCCTACAATTGTGTTTCACACCACTGAGTTTCATCTAAGCAGGGCCCAAGGTCTCCTCCGTTTGTAGCACAGTGAGAGGGCCAGCATCTCCTCGTTCTGATGCTTGGGCTTTAACTTGGTGATCATAGTGCGTGGGATTTGATGTTGATCTTTACTTGCACTCGGTGCAGAAGGGAAAACTTGTTAAGGTGAGCCCCTACTCTTGGATAATAGATTGGTAAAGCGCTTATTAAAGGTTGCTAGAGGCAGGCAGAACATCCTTTCTAAGATGTGAGCGATATGCAGGAGAGAGCCAGTGTGCAGCAGCTAGAAATGAGGAGGCAGGAAAGGTGTGAGGTTTGGGGTGGAGCTAGGGAGGGGCTGGTGTCGAACTGAGACTAAATGCTGGGGAAATTAGTGGAAAGTGTTACAGCGGGAAGAACTCACACAGAAATAGGAGAATCTGAAAGCGAATTTCTGGGGTTCTCACTTGGGCACTGGCTGACGGGAACTGGAGCAACGGGGGCAGGAGGTGGATTGATCACCACAGCTCTAGGTTTTGGTGGGTGAGGCGGTTTGAGGTGAGGGGTGTTATAGAATGATAGAGCATTCTAGCAATGGTGAGATAGGGTTGACCTCACTTTCACTGAGAACAGAGTAATCTGATTAATACCTGCTGGGATTTACAGCTCAGGAAACATTTGAAGTGAACCACAGAGACACAGAAAGTTAGCCTCAGAGGAATTAGTAGAACATCTAACTCCTGGATAACTTCCATTAGCGTCCCTTCCCTTTGATGAGGAGCACAAAGTTGGAATGTGGTCTGGCTACTCTCCTGAGGTAATACCCATTTTGGGGCTGCCGATAACATGACTATCCCGGCAAACGCGCTAGTGACACAGAGTTTGTTTTGAGCCAAGAACAACATACTAACGAATGCCCCTCGAAAGAGGAGAGTTATTGTGGTAGGTGTTGGCCACATGAGGCTCTGTGGAAGTGACAGCCTTAACATTGTGTCGTTTGGCTTTGAGCTAAATCAAGGCTGCATGATACAAACGTTTTTGAAGATGAGAATACAAGGAGGAACTATAAGTGGAATCCCAAAAGTAAGTTTGGTCTTAGCTAAGGGGACTGGTAACAATAAAAATAAGACGCCATAGAATGGGATTAAAACAAAGGATCCTTCTGGAGGTGTTGATACTAGGGTGGCAGTGGATAGGCTGAATGGGACACTTTTTTGAGGGGGTGGTATTTTCATGTCTTAGAAGTAGTGGGGAGAAAGGTGAACAAGCTTCCTAGTGTTAGTTATAAGAACTGGTCTGAGCTCGCTTCTGTGCTGTGGATAATATATCAGACAAAGCTCAAGGGAGGGGGGGGGATTGTCAGTTCAGTTCAGGAGACAGTCTGTCATGTGGGTGGAGGCTAAAGGCGGACTGATGGTCACAGGGTTAGCTGGGAAAGAGTTGCTTTGTAATGGTCAGGGAACAAGAATGACTTCTATTACAAGGCCTTCCCACTGCACAATTAAGTGAAATCCTAAAGATGTAAAGGTATTCTAAAAATCCCCCATAGTGTGGCTAGCGGCCTGCCTCCTAGTGTCTGACTCCCATAATCCCTCTGTCAACTCCACATGCCCCTTTCTGTTTGTTTTTAGGGACAGTATTTACAGGTGAATCCAAACTCAGCTTCAGACAGGCTGCCCTGCCTCCCAAATGGGATTAAAGGCATGTGCTACCACCACCCGCCCAAACACATCACTTCTCAGGCTAAAACCCCTCATAATTTATGACTGCTTTATACTTTACAAACATACACATGACAACTTAAAGGTTTTTAGTCTGGCTTTCTCAATATTCCCATAGTCATCAGTTGCTCCAAAATCTTTAAAAGTCCAAGGTTCTTAACTGTGAATGAACAAGTTGTGTACCTTCCAACACAGTGAGCATTCTTGATTCCAAAGGAAGGTCAAGATGTTCAGAATTCTAAAAAACTCCAAAGCAAAACTAAACCCCCTAACAGACCAACACGCAAGCCTGCAGCTCTTTGCTCAACATCTGCCAGCTTGTGATGGTACCACAGCTGGATTCCAAGAGGAACCTGAGAGTTCCAGCCGGTCCCCGACATGCAGCTTGTCTTAGGTTTCGGTCCCCTCGGCTTTAAACTTGAGAAGGTTTCCTTGTGGGGATGACATCTCCAATACTTTGGGGTTTAAATAGGGTCATCTTCACACAGTGGATGGAGCCTGAGGTTTGTAACTCCAGTACAGTGCCCAGCCTAAATTTGATCTTCCGTGTCAAAACCAACACAATGATGAGAGAAGTTTGAAGAAGAAACAGCCCTGACGGGTGGCAGCGGTAAGCCACTGTGTTCTCCCGGGGAAATGCTTTCTATTGTAGCCATGCACCAGGCTCCTCTTAAAACTCTTTAAGGTTTTATAGATATTTCTAGATTTTTTGGTTTTTGCACTCTCCTTGTCTTAAAACTTTAACCTTTCAACACCTTTTCTCTCCACCAAATAATGGTTATATCTGTAAGTTTAACTCTTACTTTAGGACATGAACAGAATGAAGATAGATTCTGACCAAAATGTCACACAAACAGGCCACTAGTAAAAATAATAAGTTTTTGGTTACCCACATTTTGGGCACTGCTACCTTCCTAGATGCTATAAGAACATCCCATTGAACCCTGTTTGGCTTATATTCAGTTGTTTTCTATCCGAGTTCAAAACTCTACATTCTTCCCCAAAACAGTATGAAGACCTAAAAAGCCACACGGTCAGGTGTATCACACCAGCAACCACTCTCACTGTAGTTGCTTCCTGTCTCAGCTTCTTCCCCCCGGATAAAAGACCCCCCGTCAGAAACCAACTTACAAGAGAGAGGATGTGGTTTATCTCGTGTGATTGCCGGTCACGTTGGATATCCCACCATGACATGGAAGTCACGTGTGGAAGGAGCTTGAAGCAGCCATTCACATTACATATGCTGTCATGGGAGAGTAACGAATGCGTGTCTGCATGCTCAGCTTGTTTCTCCATCTCTTCGTACGCAGAATCCTGCACCTAGGAATGGTCCACCCATGGTGGGCGATCCCTCCCTCAACATGGTAAAGACAATCCTTTGCAGACACCCTCAGTGATGAGCCTTAGTTAGATAACCTCACAGATATGCTGAGAGATTTGCCAACAAATTAACCCTCCAACTATTAATCTTAACATTGAGGGCTCATTCTCATGACCTAATTTACTCTACAAAGTTATTGTGCCATACGCTGTGAGCTATTTCTCAGTATGAGCTTGTAGGGTGGGTATAATCATTTAGGACTCTGTCCTACGTTAAATTTTAGTGAGTGATTGATTAGGATCACATTTCATGACTTTCCCTCCACAATGATGCACCTGCCAAGAACTTTGGAACTAACAAAGACATACTTAGATCCTGTTCTCCTGTGTGTGTGTGTGTGTGTGTGTGTGTGTGTGTGTACACGCATGCGCGCATGCATGCATGTATATGATGCCAATAATGTTTCCTCCTTTTCTGTTCTCTCTGCTGCCATCCAGAGTACATAATTGGGCAGACTGGTGGGTTTCATTTTCTTCTTAGAACAGGTAATTAATAACCACTGTAGAGAGATCCAAGTGTATTTTATAAAAGCACAATTGGTTCCTCAGCCCAGCATAGTAGTAGGGTGGTGAGGTTACCATGGAGATGTTCCAGTGAACCTTATCTAATGAATCACTCATCCTGATGGCTGGACTTAAATTAGATGTTGGTAGCCAGTTCAATCCAGAGATCAGGCTGTGTGGGAACCTGATACGCTCGATAAGAAACCAAACTGAATTTCTTGTTCACAAAGCTGGTGGACCCAATATCAGACAGAGCCGAAATTTCCACAGTGACCAAACTCTCTTTGGAATCAAGTCATTTTCTCTAGGGACAGAATTTTAATCTAAATACCCATGCCTATCCGTAGCTGTTCTTATCAAGTAGTCCTAAATTGAGATGTTGATTTAGTTAAAACCGGAAATGTTTCACAGAGCTTTAGGACCTCAGGTTTATGGAGTGGAGCCCAGACCACAGAGGTGACACGCTGGGTGCCCTGGCTTAACCCACAGATCACGCGCGCTTCACTCTGTACAGCAACCGGTCCAGGAGAACGCTGCAAAGTTTCAAATAAAATTTAAAAGGAAAGAGTAGAAAAAACAGATGAGGAAAGGAGATGAAAAGCAGTGGGAAACTCCCTTCCAAACCTTTCTTAGCATGGCCTGGTCTCTCAGGGGGCAGTCAAGAAAAATGATCTCTAATTATTTGATGAAAGTAGCACTAATGGCCATTGTAACAAGTTTTTATTTTGATTAGTGTGTACGCGTGTTGTATGTGTATGTGTGAAAATACGTGTGCACAAATGTGTCTTGGGGTATGAAGGTGGAGGTAATACGGTATCTTTTTTATTTTTTTAAGGTTTCACCTTAGTGTTTTGAGACATGATTTCTCTCACTGAATGAGGAGCACACAATTTTGCAAGACCAGGTGGCTGTGAGGTCCCAGCTCTGGGATTCCAGACGTGAGCCCGAACCAAACTCAGATCAGGTCAGAGGGACTCTGACTGGAGCTGGGTCTCTTGGTACCAGAAATCTTCCAGCTCCGAGAATGTGCAACTTCCTCCCGCATTTGCACTTTCTTCTTCCTCCCTTACCTGGCTTCACTCAACAGACATGGGGGTTCCTTTCTCTTTGTCTTCACCTCCATTATATACATTGATAATTAGGTGTGTGTGTTATTTTTGTTTTCTTCTTCCTTTGAAGTATGAGAACTCAAACTTAATAAACAATGTTGCACTAAACCGAAGGATTTAGAAGACTGAGGAGCAAACAACCCCAGACTAGCGAGTTACGTAGGGGCACAGCTTGTGAGGGACGGAAGACCTCAGGCATTCTCCCAGGCCAATGTCCTTCGGGTGGGATTTCCACAACATGATTGGTTTGGGGCCACTAACCATACACACTGCCAAGCATTGCACTATGAATTGTAAAATCTGTGGATCTCAAGAACAACTTTGTATTACACTGTTTTGTGATCTAGGGTTTTCTGAGAGTGTCTGGGTTTATTTAACAAATCATTTGTTATGGTGTGCATGGGCCCCATGCTCTGTAACTTAGATTCATCTTCCCTCCCATTTCGATGTGGGCCCTTCATGCTCCCCCCCTTCTCTTGCCCCCCCCCTTCTCTTGCCCCTTCCCTTCTCTTGCTCCTCCCTTCTCATGTTCCTCCCCTTCTCTTGCCCCTCCCCTTCTCTTGTGCCTCCTCATGCCCCTCCCCTTTTAGCACAGGCTAGCCACACTTA
>CAWTZB010000202.1:0-27886 GCA_963919705.1 Alexandromys oeconomus
GTATTATTCCTTTATATTCCTTTAAAAACGGGCGGGCGGTGGGTGTGTAGACGAACACAGGATAGACGAGACACGCGCAAAGGAAGAGACAAGACCGTCCCACGTGGGTGCGCTTTAATGGGGAGAGGGTACACGATATATGGGATGGGGTGTGCAAGAACACACAAGGGTGGGGCCAGGAGAGTGGGTAAGAGAGAGAGCTGAGACCTCGTGGAAGCTCGCTTTTAACGGGGGGCGCAAGGTTATCCTGGGAGACCTGCACCTGGGGCACGCCCACAAGACAGGTGATGGTACTCCAAGAGGAGTATGGGAGCTGTGTTTTCAAGGGAACAACAACATTTCCCAACCTTTTTGATTTATTAAAAAAAAAAGAAAGGAAATTGGGGGAATAGGGGGGATCTTAGGGTATAGGGAGAGTATGGGGAATGGGGGCGTAGCCCCGGTCTCTCATGACTGCTTCCTGCTGACTTTGGGCGTCGAGGGGTTTAGGAGATGTCCGGTGGATGTCCGGTGTTTTGTTGGTGGTGGTGGGGGGGGTGTCCGATGTCCTGTTGGTCCGTTGGCATCCTGAGATGGCTGATTGGAAGAAGTCACCTCCGTCCGAGTTTTTCTTCTGAGAAGCTGGTTAAGATGCTGGAAGGCAAAAATCGCATTAGTGGAGAAAAAATTAGGGAGGAGATCTGGAAGACTTGGAAGAAAACTTAGGGGTGGGAGAGATCTGAGGAATGAAAAGAAAGGAGAAGAGAGAAAAAAAAATTAAATGACAATTTTTGTTACTGATCCGTTTGTGTTTTTTTACCTTGTTTAGGTGACTGACCTGTTAATGAGTTTTGTTAAAGATCTGCTTACCGCTGGAGTCCTTGAAAGCTCGTATTTGATAATCTGTAAGCTGACAGCTGAATGGTTATTTAGAAATTTGAAGAAGGAAAGATGTATCAGGTGGGGGGGCTAAGCCTGGTGTCTTTTGGAACTTGAGGGAACAAGGGTCCCGTCTAAGTTAAAATCCGGATGAAGGATTATTTTGAGCTGTGGAAATAAATGGCTTAAGGCGATGTAAGGTGGATCCAGTGGAGGAATCCCTTTTAACTTGGCAGCTGTGGGAGTGAAGAATTACTCTAAAGGGTCCCTGCCATTTAGGAGCAAGAGGTGAGGGGCGTTGACCTTGGGGGTGAGAGCAATACCTCATCTCCTATTTTAATTGGTGGAGTGGGTTAGTGCAGGGCTGAGGTAGAGTGTGGTCCGCAAAGTCCCATAGAAGTGAACGAGTGTGAGAGAAGGGGAGTACAGGTGATCTGGGGAGAGGAGAAGTTCCCGGTGAGAGGCCGTGGTGTTGACTGGGCCGCCCTTAGATTAAGTTCAAAGGGTGAATGGAAAAGGGGGCCCTTGGGGGAGAGCCCAGAAGCCTGAGAAGAGCAACGGGGCAGAAGTCTTACCCAATCCGAGGTGGAGTTCCGAGATCTTGCAAGGAGCTTCCTTTAAAGAGCGGTTAGTTCGCTCCACCTTACCTGAAGACTGAAGGGGTGATAGGGAATGTGGAATTTCTTGCCATGGAATTCCAAGTGCCTTGGACAGGTTTTGATAGATCTGACGTAAACTCTGGACCGTTATCTGACTAGGAGAGAGGTTGGAAATCCGAAACTAGGAATAATCTCGGAGTAGAACGTCACGAGAACTGTCTGGGCTCTCTTGTTAGAGGTGTGGAAGGCCTCAATCCATCAGACATTTATCCACCACGAACCAGGAGATACTTAGTACTTTCCTGACTGTGGGCATATGAGAATCCAGCTGCCAGTCGGTTCCCAGGAGAGAACCTCTAGGCTTGGTGTTAGGTAGGAAAAGGGAAGCTACTGATTACTTGGTCCTGGGATCTGACTTTTGGCCAGATCTGACAGGAAGCAGTGGTATGAAGCTTTTAAAAACCTGATATCGTCAGGTGTGGGTTTGACATGTGTTTTTACAAAATAAGTGCAGGGCTTTTTCATTGGGATGAAAAAGCTGGTGTAGGTGGAGGACAGGATTTGTCGGGTGTTGGGAGGTGTCTGTGAGAATGTGGGCTGTACTGTAAGTACTCCCTGAGGCAGGCCTGTATTCTGAGTGCTGCATCTTAGCTGCTCTGTCGGCTCGGTTGTTTCCCTTGAGACCAATGGAACTGTCAGATTGATGAGACCGGCAGTGAATAATTCCTATAGCTTTAGGGAGATAAGAAGCTTTTAGTAAGTTCATAATATGCTCTGAGTTGGTAATGGATCCTCCTTCGCCGTGAGAAGCCCGCGCTCCTTCCAGATGGCTGCATGAGACAACAGAATATGAAACGCATATTTGGAATCTGTGTAGACATTTAAAGACTGTCCCGCGGCTAACTGAAAGGCTCGGGTGAGAGCTATCAGCTCGGCTTGTTGGTTTGTAGTAAGGGCGGGTAGTGCCCTCGCCTCAACTATCTCTGTATCTGATACTATGGCATAACCTGCTTTTAGCGGGTCCCATCACATAGAAAAGAGCTGCCGTCCGTGTACCAGGTATGAGTAGCCTGGGGCAGACTGCCCTCCTGTATGTGAAGGGGTGGGGCAACAGGTCCCTCTAGGACCTCAATGCAGGAGTGGGATGGGGAATCATTAGCATTAGGTTGAGGTAGAAGATTTGAAATATTGACGGGGTGGACAAGATTGGAAAGTGAGGCTCGTATCTTCCATCAGCGCCACCTGAAGGGAAAGAACTCGAGGAAGGGGGGTAAGGTTTGTAGACCTTTGTAGGTTAAGAGGTTAGACAGGTTATGATGAGAGAAAACTGTAGTGGGTGCTCCAAAGGTTAATTTTTTGACTCACGAATAAGAAGTTCAGCAGCTGCCAAAAGCACGTATGCAGGGTGCCCAGCCCCGGGTGGTAAGGTCCATCTTCTTTGATAGGTAAGCTACAGGTGCAAAGGAGGGTCCCAGTTGATGACCTAGGACTCCCAGAGCATAGCCCTCCTTCTCTGCTACGTAAAGAGAAAAGGGGCGGGTTAAATCCGGGAGGTGGAGGGCTGGGGCTTGGGTCAGGGCCTGTTGGAGTCTCCGGAAGGTTTTGTGATGGGGTGGGGAGGGGCTCATGTGAGAGCCGAGAGCTGCTTCATATAAGGGGCGGGCAAGGAGAGAGAAAGAGGGTATCCAGGAACGCAGGAAACCAGCCACTCCCAGGAATGACAAAACCTCTTCTTTGGTGGAAGGAACTGCAAGAGATTGAATTAGTCTTTTTCTGTCCAGAGTAATAGCTTTTTGTGTTGGCGTAATGGTCAATCCCAAATACGTTACCTGAGTCGTGGACAATTGAACTTTGCCTGGGGAGACTCTGTAACCCTTTTTGGATAAAAAATTTAATAAGGCAGCAGTATCAGTCCTGCTGGTCTCCAAAGATGGGCTACACAGCAGGATGTCATCGACATAGAGTATGAGCTTTGATTTAGGGAGAGAGACAGAGAAAGCAGATCAGAGGCCAGAGCCTAGCTAAAGAGGGTGTGGGCTGTCCCGGAATCCCTGAGGGAGGACGGTCCAGGTTAGCTGTGTAGAAAAAATTAGTGTCAGGATCTGTCCAGGTGAAAGCAAAGATGTTTTGAGATTGAGGGCTGAGAGGAATAGAGAAAAAGGCATCTTTGAGGTCTAAGACAGAGAAGTGGGAGGTCCCTGAAGGAATGGTGGACAACAGAGTGAAAGGGTTGGGCACAACTGGATATAATGGTACCACAGCAGAGTTAATGAGCTGGAGGTCCTGAACCAAACGATAAGTTTCGTTAGGTTTTTTGACAGCCAATATTGGGGTGTTGAAGGGGGAAGAGGTTGGGGACGGAGTAGCCCCCTTTCTCAGAAGGTCAGAGACTATAGGTTTTAACCCTCTGAGACTTTGGGAAGAGAGGGGGTACTGAGCCTGGGTGATGTATCCGGTAGGGTTTTTTAACTGAATGACAACAGGGGGAATGGTGTTTAGCGATGTGGCGGGATTCTGGGTGTCCCACACGAGAGGGTCCCACTTGGGAAGCTGGAAGGGGAAAAGTCATGTTAGTATCAGAAGATCGTGGGGAGAAGGAGCAGCTGCGTCACCGACGAATCTGGAATGAAACGGGTTGGGGGCGCGAAGGAAATGAAGGCTCCCAACTTGGTTAGAAGGTCTCTACCCAAGAGTGGAACTGGGCAGGTTGGTGAAACCAGGAATGAATGGCTGAGAAAAATACCTCTAAATATGCAGTTGAGGGGCGGAGTTTGGTGAGGTAGATAAGGCTGTCCTCCCACCCCAACAATAGGGGGGAGCTTGAGGGGGGAGGTTGGTCCCCAAAATTCCCTTAGAACCGAGTATGTTGCTCCGGTGTCCAAGAGAGGAATGAGATGAGGCGGCCCGACACGGTTAGCAATACCCGTGGCTCCTGGTTGCAGATGGGCGTGGCAGTCGGGTTGTCGATGGAGCCCGGGTACCTTCAGTCTTCCAGGGCCAGGCCCAGCAAGTCTGCCTGAGGAGCCTCTGGGCCCATTGCCCCCACATTACTGAACACACGAGGGCAGTCCACAGACCAGTGGCCCTCCCGGTGACATTTAGGGCAGGGGCCCCGTGGGTTACGATGGGGATTGGGGCAACCCTTTGCCCAGTGACCCGCCTTACCACATTTGAAACAGGGTCCGGGGGGGCGGAGGGGCAGCGCGAACAGGGTGGGCGGTGAAGTCCGTCGCCTCGGCTGGCCGGGCGGGTGCAGTAATTACGTGGCAGTGATTTTTGGCTTTGTCATTTCTCGCGTGGTAAACTTTTGAAAGCCGTCTCCAGGAGCAGTGCCTGTGGAGTCTGGGGACCCTTCTCCAAGCGTCTGAGCTTACCTTTGATATCTGGGTAGGATTGGTTGATGAAATGAGACATTAAAAGTTGTCTGCCCTCAGTGGATTCTGGATCCATGTTTGTGAACTGCAACATAGCTTTGGTTAGCCGGTCAAGAAATGCAGAAGGATTTTCCTTAGTATCCTGAAAAATTTCTGAGAGTTTGGAATAATCCACAGGTTTAAGGGGGCGGCTTTCGGAGCCCCACCATGAGACAGCTTAAGAATTGATCCCTGGCCAGGAATGCCATCGGGGGAATTGTAATCCCAATGAGGTTCCCGGTCAGGCACCGCTCTCCGCCCCGGGAGGGTGGGAGGCTAGAGTTTGGTGTATCTCGTCGGCGTACTGCCTCGCCTGATCCCAGACACGTCTCGTTCCTCGGGGAGCAAGTTATTAAATAATATTGTTTGTACATCGTGGAAGCTGAAATCGTACAACTGGATCAAGAATTGGAATTCCCTTATGAAATTGGTGGGATTAGAAGTATATGACCCGAGCAATTTGGAGACCTGAGAGAGCTCTGATAAGGCAAATGGTACGTGGACCTTTATCAAGCCTTCCGTGCCCGGCCACCTCCCCTCAAGGGGGCAGAACTGTAGCTGGCTTAATTTGACCTGAGTCAGTCCCTGCTACAGCCTGCTAACGAGTGAGGGGCGGGGTGAAGGTCGGAGCCAGATTTCGGGTGGATTTAGCGCCCGAGGGCGTCTTGCAACCACGAGGGAACGGCAGGGGGGAAGGGGGACCGAGATGAGTCGGAAAACTCTTTTTGCTGTCTGTGGCCGAAAGAAACAGTTAAGTCTCCGCGGGTACGGTTGTGTCTGCGGGAAGAGTGAGGTGAAGGTAGGTCGGGAACTGGACAGGGAACCAGAACGGCGGGCGAGAGCGGCAGCAGCGGAAGCTCCTCGGAGAAAGGGACCTAGACCTGGGAAAATGATTGCGCGGGGGCGGGGAGCGAGAGGGAGACCTGCGGGGCAGAAATGTTAAAATGTCTGCGCGTGCGGGGAACGAGAGGGGGGCCCGTTAGAGCAGGGACGCGCCGCGAGGCAAAGACTTAGGATCTGTGAAAGGAAGAGAAGCGGGTGAGACATCGCGCGGCCGAGGGGGGGGGCGGGAAGGGGCGGTCCCACGAGGCCGGGGGGTGGAGGCTCGTCCGCCGGGTCCATGGCTGTAGCCAGCGAGAATACCTGTCGGGAAGACGGATCTTGTGGGGAGGGACAGTGCCAAGAACATATGAGCTGGTGAGCAGTGTGAAACCGTAGACGGATCAGTCTTTAAAGCCATGTAAAAGAATCCCATTATATACATAAGCTCTTTCCATTTGGTAGAGCGATGACAAAAATTAGCCAACTCACGTAAGACATCGGGGTCAAATGAGCCCTGGGGAGGCTAGCGGAGATCGCCCTGTAATTTGTAACGGGGCCATGTCTTGGAGCAAAGGCGAACGAGTTTATCCATTTTAATGGACGGGATTAGGGCGTGAGGTTTTAAAGATTCCAAGAGTTGACCGAGAGGGGAACCAGGGGGAATGGTCTTAGATGGTCTAGAACCCATGGCAGATAGAGGAACCGACCGCGGGACGAAGCACAGCAGTCCTCGATCCAGGCGTCCGAGGAGAGAGGAGGCCGTGCTATAGGGCGAAGATTGACTCGAAACCGGCGACGAGTACTGAACTCGGCCGGCAGGAGGACAATCACGCCGTTAGGGCTGACCGTACAGCCGGAAAGGTGTCCGCTCCGTTAGCGGACCCGACGTGGGAGACACAGGTAGGAAGGAAGAACAGTAGGAATGAGAAAGAAGGAAAAAGGCCAGGGCACCAAACCCTGGAGAGGGCTCTGAAAGTACCAAACTCTCAGTGGCGTCAGGAACCAAATCTGCCAGAGGCAAAAGACCAGGAGAAGGGTGGGGGGCGGGAAGGAAGGCTACTCCAACCCGGGTTTGCCAGGGGAAGCCGGCTGGACGTCCCAAGCGTACCAAGGAAGGAGAAGCCCGCGGGGGGTAAACTCACGAATCATTTGGAGATGGCCGTGGTGAGAAGCGGTGGCTGAAGGTCCCGGTTCTGACTCTGTGTCGGGCCTGAGGTCCCGGGCTCCGGGAGGCGCCAGAGGCCCGGAGTCCGGACCTCGGGTGGAGAGTCCGGCACGGAGAAGTCCCCGAGTCAAACGGCACCAATATTATTCCTTATATTATTCCTTTAAAAACGGCGGCGGTGGGTGTGTAGAAGAACACAGGATAGACGAGACACGCGCAAAAGGAAGAGACAAGACACGCGGCTCCCACGTGGGTGCGCTTTAATGGGGAGAGGGTAACCGATAAGGGATGGGGTGTGCAAGACACACAAGGGTGGGGCCAGGAGAGGGGTAAGAGAGAGAGCGAGACCTCGTGGAAGCTCGCTTTAACGGGGGCGCAAGGTTATCTGGGAGACCTGCACCTGGGCACGCCCGCGCACAGGTGATGGTACTCCAAGAGGAGTATGGGAGCTGTAGTTTTCAAGGGAACAACAGTAAGACCACCATGTTTTGGTGGTACCATATTGGATGTGTTTTTACACTGCCGTCTGCCTATCTCTTCCTCCAGTGGGTGCAGGTGAGGCCTGTGATTCAGGGGGTCCCCTCTTCCTCCAATCAGTGAAGATGGGGTCTGTGACTTAAGTGGTCACTCTTCCTCTGGATGCAAGCTGGCCCGTGCCTCTAGTGGATGCTGATAAGGCTCTGGGGCCCCTCTCCAGGGACAGTCGTCTGGTCCAAGGCTTTGTCCAGGGTCAGTCTGGGCCAAGGTCACAGATGTGGTAGCAGATGGTAGTGGGTGTGTGGAGGCTGCTTGGGTTCTCCAGGGCTTTGTGGGTGGGGGTGAGGCAACAAGATGTTTCTCCCAGGGCAAGGTCCTAGAGAACTGAGCCCTCTAACTGGGAACCCAAAGGCTTACCTCTCCAGGGGCAGTCTGGGACACTCGGTTCTCTTTCTATCCATATGCTTTGCCTGCCTCGCTATTGGCTGTTCAGCTCTTTATTAGACCTTCAGGCGTTTTAGACAGGCAAAGAATCACAGCTTCACAGAGTTAAACAAATATAGCATAAACAAAAGTCACACACCTTAAAATAGTATTTCCCCAACACCCCCAATACATCACCCTTCTGTCTTCAACTCTCTCTCTCTCTCTCTCTCCCTCCCTTGCCCTCTCGTTCTCCCCCTCCCTCCTCCTCTCCCCCTCTTAACTTACTAGGTGGTGCTGCCTGCTGGAAGGTTGACTAAGCATGCTGACACGATCTTGTTTGGGTCTTGTACAAGTGACCACAGCTTCAGTGAGTTCGTCAGTGCACTGGGCGTGTCTTGACCAGGAGACAGCATTTCCCAGTACTCCTCCCCCCACCCTCCGACTCTTCCACTCTTTCTTCCTCTCTCCCACAAAGTTCTCTAAGCTATGCTGGAGTTGATACGGATGCCCTGTTTAGGGTTGCACAATGAGCTTTTCTTTCTTGACCTTTCGAAACCAATAAATCTAAACCTAACTCAGGATCTACTAAAAGATCCACCCTCGGCTCTCAGTCCCCCAGTAAGGCATAGCTCCACTCCTGGGCACCAGATGTTTCATAGTTTGCAATGCAGAGGATCAAACCCGGGGTCTTATGCATATAAAGGAAGAATGCTCATTGAGATAGATCTGCAGCCCTGCTTTTGGATTTATAGAAACATCAAAAGAACAATCTTGTATTACTTTTACAGTAAGAAAAATATAGTCTTTTGAAGTATTTTATTTTATTTATACATGTGTGATTGTATGTATGCATATTCTCTGTTTTGGGATGCACAAAGAGAGGCCAGAAGAGGCTGTGAGATGCCCTGGAGCTAGAGGTACAGGTGGTTATGAATTGCTCCATGTAGGTGCTTGGATCAGACCTGGTTCCTCTGGAAGAGTCGCACGTGCTCTTAACTGCTGGGTCATCTCTCCAGCTCCAAAAAGATAGTCATTAAGTCATTTGTAATTATCTGAGCCTCAAAAGGAACACATAGCCTGCCCTCCAAAACATCAGGATAAAAGATGGTATTTAAACACATCTGTTACTGAGTCAACAGAAAGCCAAATATGCCAAAAGCATGGTTTTTCATCAAGGCGAATAATAGCAGTCAGGTGTAGCAGATAATCTGAAGTAAACTCACCCCTATCAGCTTCACAAGGAGGAGAGTGAAGGTATAACCTGTCAGGAGTGCTTGTCACGAGCTACTGCAGAGCACGATGCAATTACAGCTAATAGTAATTGATAATTCAGATGTCAACCCACCGGAGAAATTATTCAGGCCACTGACTCTGAAGACTGTCAATAACAGCTGTGACATATCCCCATTACCATGCATTCTCAAGTAAGGTGTAATTGCTTCCGCTGTTACAAGTATCTATCTATCTATCTATCTATCTATCTATCTATCTATCTATCTATCTATCTATCTATCATCTATCTATCTATCTATCTATCTATCTATCTATCTATCTATCTATCTATCCAAATCTCCAGTATGGGCACACATATTTGTGGATGGTCAGAAATATGTCTTCTCTCTACACTATTCTCCACACTATGGTGAGAATCTTAGAAGCCTGTTCTCTATCATTAGCCTTACTGACAGAGCAGGTTGGCCAGACATGTGTCCTTCTGGACAGATTACAAGCAGAACTTTCACAGACTTTACTTAGGACAATGCAGGTGTCTGGCCTTGTAGGACCTAAGCTCTTTGGAGGATCGACAGTGAACTAGGACTGCATTGCAGGTGTCTGGTCTTGTTACATCGCAGTCCTTCAAGAGACCAACAGCACCCATGTTGCCCTAAGCTTCCTTCATCAGCTCCTCCTGCTCTGATTCAAAATAGCAATGAACACTCTGTACCAGTTTTTGACACAAGATTTTAGATTTAGTAGCCTAACTTTGTGTAGGTCCTGAGATGTCAGTCTGTAAATGTTGTTGGGACTATTGATATCTAGAAAGGGACACTTCTGTCTTGTGTCATATCTTAATGTTTCTATTGCTGTGAAGAGACACCATGACCACAGCAGCTCTCATGAAGGAAAACATTTCACTGGGGCTGGCTTACAGATCAAAGGTTTAGTCCATTATCGTCATGGCAGGAAGCAAGGTGGCACACATACAAACATGGTGCTGGAGAGGCAGCCAAGAACACTACATCTGGATTGCAGGCATCAGGAGGACAGAAACACTGGGCCTGACTTGAGTGTTTGAAACCTCAACACACTTCCTCTAATAAAATCACAGCTACTCCAACAAGGCCACACTTCCTAACAGTACCACTTCCCAGGAGCCTATGGGGGACTTTTTCATTCAACCCCCCACATCATTTACACAGATAAACGAGCAGATAAATTCAAGATGAGTTGGAATAAAGCAAAGTTGTCAAGAGAAATGGGATACTACCCAGTTCAGATTTATACACATGCACATGTACACACACACAAACACACACACACACAGAGAGAGAGAGAGAGAGAGAGAGAGAGAGAGAGAGAGAGAGAGAGAGGAGAGAGGATACTACCCAGTTCAGATTTATACACATGCACATGTACACATACAAACACAAACAGAGAGAGAGAGAGAGAGAGAGAGAGAGAGAGAGAGAGAGAGAGAGAGAGAGAGTGGGATACTACACAGTTCAGATTTATACACATGCACATGTACACACACACAGAGAGAGAGAGAGAGAGAGAGAGAGAGAGAGAGAGAGAGAGAGAGAGAGAGAGAGAGAGAGAGAGAGAGAGAGAGAGAGAGAGAGAGAGAGAGAGAGAGAGAGAGAGAGAGAGAGAGAGAGAGAGAGAGAGAGAGAGAAATCTACAGAGGTGCAGGGAGAAAAGAAGGAGAGAGGGAAATAATAGATGCCCAGAAGACTGTATGCTGAATCCTGTATGGCTCCATTGACTTGACTAAGGAGGTGTGGAATAAAGGAAAGACAAGCACAGGGACACACAGAAAAGCCAGGACCAGGTGGCCTGAGCTCTCTAATGGAGAAGTGGAAGCACCCTGGCAAGCAGTGTGTATGGCGCACGGCGCCGCCATGTTCTCAGGGTCTGGCACTAAGCCTGTAGCCGTTTTTCTACTGTCCCTAGTTGGTAAACAACTTCTGTGCACACTCGCTGGCCCAAGAGTAATTTGATTCCACCTATCACTTGCTCACACGTCTTGCTTACACTATCGCCTCAGTGTGGTCGGGAGCCAATCGAGCGATGACACGTCAGAGGCGGACCAGGCGCTGTATATATCCCCCCGTCGCGCAGCTGGGCTGGGGGGAGGGGTCTTTCGCCTCTATCTCAGTCTTGTGTGCTCCAAAAAGCGCGTTCCAAGAAGAGTGGCGTCTTCTCTGCTGGCAGAGTCGCGCGCCGCAGCAGTGTATTGTATACATTTGATCAGGGGAGGTAGGGTTATTCATACATCCAAACATGGAGGCTGGGCCATTACCTACAGATAAACGTGGAAGTAAGGTTATTTATGCAGATGAACAAGGGGAGGTGGATTTGACTAGTCTTAGTCTCTGTGAGGGAGTTGTCTTAAGGCTGGAAACCGAGTGCGGGGTGTGGAGGAAGCTTAGTAGAGGCTTCTACTCTACTATGCACACACTGTCAGCATTCACACCTGGACCCGAGGATAGCTTTGCTACTCCCATGACTCTGAGGCACTGGAATCTTGACATGGCTGTGTTAGGCAACGGACATTCATGGAGGGGCTTTATTCACTCTCTACAAATATGACCATAGGTTCTCTTGGCCTTAGTACCGTGATCACTTTTGAAACTCCTGTGCTGTGAAAGCAAAGTGGAGAAAGAAGTGATTACGCAGGGTGAAGCAAAGAAGAGGAGATAGGCCAACTAAACTGGCTTGTATCCCCGGGGAAGCTACAAGAGCAGAAATAAGGAAGGCTTGGTGTTGGAAGAGCCAAATAATGATGGTGTTGGCACAAATGTTGGACTCATGCTATTGTTGACAGTTTGTCTCAATGGATCTGGGATGCTCGGCACTGTGAGATTACTGATGCCACCTCTAGGAGACCTGCTGAGCTGATGTCCCAAACAGTCCCTATTGCTACTGCGTTCGGGACTAGTTCTGGTCTCAGCTGTGGTGAGGTGTAACATGTGCCCAGTAACATCTCTTTTAATGGTTAATGCAAAGAATTGAAAACAAAGACAATATGCACCCAAGATGGTGTAAGCATCTCACAAGAACTGTACAGTGTTTTGACAGCATCTCTATATGATTTTGTGATTTTCTAAGTTATTTTTCTCAAATGATATAATTTATAGTAGGATTTAAAGATTAGGCAAAGCTTTAAAATTAGTATAAAACATATGATGCTATATATTTCTTTTTAAGCAGGGTTTTCTGTAGCTCAGAGTGAACTTCAATCCCCTGCTTCAGTTTTCTGAGTGTTAGCATGGATTCTAGGCATGTGTCATCATGGTTAGCTTCTGTAAATGAGTTTTTAATTTTTATTTTTATCAACTGTGTTGAATTTTCTGACTTCTAGCCAGATCCTGATTGAAAACTTCTTCCCTTTTTATGGTCCCTCAATTTCCCATCTTTGGTCTTGATTCAAGCCCACGCTAAGTGCAAAGCATTGCTCTATGAATCATGTATCTATTAGTACTTTGTTTAGTCTTCAGCCCATGCTGGGAGAGGGTATAATAACTATTACTCCAGAACAGGAAAGAAAGCCAAGGTTTACCATAGTGAGAGTAGATCACATAGCAAATGCTAGGAAGTAAAGGGCTTCCAGGTTAGAATCCAGAGTCCCTTGAGATGGACTATCTAAAGTACATGAAAACAGTCACAGGGGACACCTAACTTCACAAGTCTTCTTTTTATAAAAAAAAAAATAAGATTTATTTTTATGTGTGAGTGTTTTTTGTTATCTCAAGATTGACTGAGGCAGAACAGAAGTAAAGAAGGAGGCATCTGACCACCACAGAGGCAGAATTGTCCTTTAATCAGAACAGTCGAAGGCCAACCCTCTCTCCTCAGGAGTGGAGACTAACATGTTCCATAACAATGGGGGTCTGGGGGTTTTATAGGGCAGGAAAAGGAACCTTGAGGATGTAATATTGCATCTGCAGGACAGTTTGCCTGCAATCTGGAAGTGGGAAGTGTAAGCATTACAGCTCGGATGGAAAGGCATCCTGCAGTCAGGAGCCAAGGAATACCACCAAGTCACACCGCACAACAAACCCCACACATTAGATTTATTGGGGAGAGAACAAACCAGGAGGGTGGCTGCCTCTGCTTGGGTGAGAAACAGCAGAAAACTGAGCAGGAGGCAGGGCTTATATACAGTTTCCTGGGGTGAGGAGGTAGAACTTTTCAGGGTGAAGCTTTTCAGGGGAGGGGACTGGCTGGTAGGATTTCAAGTCCAGAGCTTTGGCCTTTAATCAGTAGAGTGGGGCAAGAATCCCCCCACTGTTAGGGCAGTTAGAAGGTTCTGCAGGTGGAACCTGACAGCTGGAGGTCCTCAGGGGAGGGACCTGACAATTTATGAAGCTAAAGAGGGTTTATATTCCCCCCTTTTGGCTTATTATTGATAAACAATCAGGTTATAGGAAAAGGGAGTGATATTATCTTTAGACTACTTGCTGAATTGGGTTGTTGAAGTCCTTTGGGAGGATTTGATCTTCATAATCAGGAGTCACTGGCCTCTGGCTCTGTAGCTAGGGGCAGTAAACCTGTATTAGCAAGGGATATAAACTGAGGGCTGAAATCAATAAAATAGAAAGAAAGAAAGAAGACAATACAAAGAATGAATGAAACAAAGAGCTGGTTCTTTGAGAAAATCAACAAGGATAGACAAACCCTTATCCAAATTAATCAAAAGGCAGAGAGAGAACATCTAAATTAATAAAATCAGAAATGAAAAGGGGACATAACAACAGACACTGAGGAAATCCAGAGAATCATTAGGCCATATTTTGAAAACCTGTACTCCACAAAAATTAGAAAATGTAAAAGAAATAGGCAATTTTCTGGATAGGTACCACATACCAAAATTAAATCAAGAACATATGAGCAATTTAAATAGATCTGTAAGGAAATAGAAGCAGTTATCAAAAGCCTCCCAACCAAAAAAGTGGAGTGCCCAATGGTTTCAGAACAAAATTCTACCAGAATTTCAAAAGAAGAACTAATACATATACTCCTCAAAGTGTTCCATACAATAGAAACAGAAGGAACATTGCCAAACTCTTTTTATGAGGCTACAGTTACCCTGATACCAAAAACACACAAAGACTCAACCAAGAAAGAGAGATTACAGACCATTCTCCTCATGAACATTGGTGCAAAAATACTCAATAAAATACTGGCAAACTGAATCTAAGAACATCAAAAACATCATCCACTATAATCAAGTTGGCTCCGTCCCACAGATGCAGAAATGATTCAACATACAAAAACCATCAATATAATCCACCATATAAATAAACTGAAAGAAAAAAAATGATCATCTCATTAAATGCTGAAAAAGCATTTGACATCCAAAACCACAGAGAAACCCCTGTCTCGAAAAACCAAAAAAAAAAAAAAAAAAAAAAAAAAAAAAAGAAAAGAAAAGAAAAAAAAAGAAAAAGCATTTGACAAAATCCAACACTCCTTCATGATAAAGGTCTTGGAGAGATCAGGGATACAATAAACATATCTAAACATAATAAAAGAAATGTACAGCATGCTTACAGCCAACATGAAATTAAATAGAGAGAAACTCAAAGCGATTCTACTAAAAATCAGGAACAAGACAAGGCTGTCCACTCTCTCCATATCTATTCAACATAGTACTTGAAGTTCTGGCTAGAGCAATAAGACAACAAAAGGAGATCAAGGGGATACAAATTGGAAAGGAAGAAGTCAAACTTTCACTGTTTGCTGATGACATGATAGTTTCATATATATATATATATATGCATGTGTCTGTGTGCGTGTGTGTGTGTCTCTCTCTCTCTCTCTCTCTCTCTCTCTCTCTCTCTCTCTCTCTCTCTGTGTGTGTGTGTGTGTGTGTGTGTGTATGACTCCAAAAAAATTCTACCATGGAACTCCTACAGCTGATAAACACCTTTAGTAATGTGACAGGACACAAGATCAACTCAAAAAATCAGTAGCCCTCCTATATGCAAATGATAAAGGGGCTGAGAAAGAAATCAGAGAAATATCACCATTCACAATAGCCACAAATAACATAAAATATCTTGGAAGTAACACTAACCAAAGAAGTAAAAGACCTGAATGGCAAGAACTTCAGGTCTTTGAAGAAAGAAATTGAAGAAGATATCAGAAAATGGAAAGATTGCCCATTCTTTTGGATAGGTAGGATCAATATAATAAAAATGGCAATCCTACCAAAAGCAAAATACAGATTCAATGCAATCTCCATCAGAATCCCAACACAATTCTTCACAGACTTAGAAAGAACAATACTCAATTTCATATGGGAAAACAAAAAACCCAGGGATAGCCAAGACAACAAAGGAACTTCCAGAGGCATCACTGTCTCTGACTTCAAGATCAAAAAGAAGGGTAATATCCAATTCCACATTGGACTGTCAATGAGCTATTGGCCAGAAGAATCGAACTGTTTCTTATGTTTTTGAAAAATCTGTCTGGAGTTGTTGGATCTTGTCTTTTACTATACCTGATTGGTTAACACAGAAAGAACATTCCTCCCTGAGAAAGAGACAAAGACCACTGTAGCGTGATTAATAAAAACCCAGAGACAGAAATTGGGGTTCAACTTGAAGGTAAGAAAAGCAAAACAGCCAGCCACTGGCTCTTACCTCTACCTCAGACCAAAATGGTGATCCTGCCTCCAGGAATCTCAAAATGAGACAGTGTCTGAGAGCTGTCTCCTCCTGTCTTATATTACTCTCTAGTGCTTGGATTAAAAGTGTGCACTACTACTGCCCAGTTTCTATGGCAAACTAGTGTGTCTACTGGGATTAAAGGTGTGTGTCACTACTGTTTGATCTGTAAGGCTGATTAGTGCTGCCGTTTGATTCTCTGAACAAATGAAATCTCACTACAGCCTACCTCTCTCTGCAGTTAGTGATTCTAATCCTCACTGACTCTGTAGCACTATGGTGATCAAGTCTATTTGGTCTGGAGGGTGAGGATGGTCTGAGACACCCATTGAGGATGCTGGATTAACTGAGAGGAAAACTGGTGGAAAATAGGAGGTAGTCAGTCCTGCCACTCCAGTGGCATCAAAAACATACTGCAAAAAAAAAAAAAAACATACTGCAGCTGGGTGGTGGTGGCACACACCTTTAATACCAGCACTCGGAGACAGAGGCGAGCGGATCTCCTCTGTGAGTCTGAGGGCAGCCTGGTCTACAGAGCCAATGTCAGGACAGGCTCCAAAGCTACACAGAGAAACCCTCAAAAAGACAAAAAGTACTGTGGTTAAGCTGTTTATAGTAACAGAGTGAGGCTTTAATAAAATCCAAGTCCACAGAGGAAAAGAGGAAAATGAATTCTGTTGGAGGAGTTTGTATAAGATCCAAGTGGGAGCTGAGAGGCAAGAGAGAAGCCTAGTGGGCATGGAGGATCTGTGAGACTTCCAGGATAGAGCTGGGAGGGAGGGGAGAAGGCCAGAAGCCCAGAAGGCTTAAGGAAGCTGTGGACTTAGCAGGTAGCTCCTAAGTGGAGAAGGAAGGAAATGGGGAGGGTTCCAATGGAGGGAGAGGAGGAGATGTCTTAGTAACTAGAGAGTTGCCCCTAGAATGGGTGCCAGAGAGTGTAAGCGGGCTCCAGCAGCAAGAGGGGAACATTCACTGAGTAGGGTAGGAGAGATGGTTGGTCAGAGCAGGTGGAGGAGAAACTGCTGAAGAGGTGGATTCAAGAATTAGGAATCAAATATGGTACTTGGAAGAAGCCAGAAGAAACAAATGACCCATACACACCTTAAGAGAGCCCAATCGGCTGCTTGAGTCAGTTTGAGATGTTGAGGTGTGGACATGGCTGACATGTCAGAGTAGCATTCTCTACTAATGCTACCTGCAGAGAGAATCTGGAAGGGGCAGTGTTTGGAGACCTTGAGTTTTAGGAGACAGGCAGGTGGTGAGGAGAGGGGGCCTGCAGGTTAACCT
This sequence comes from Alexandromys oeconomus, assembly GCA_963919705.1. Lineage (NCBI taxonomy): Eukaryota > Metazoa > Chordata > Mammalia > Rodentia > Cricetidae > Alexandromys > Alexandromys oeconomus. Next base: position 16,943 of record CAWTZB010000202.1, read on the forward strand.
TTTTCATTCGTGTCTAAGAAGTTCAGCTGTGGCCAGAGCACACAGGCAAGGTCCCTTGGACAGTGTTTCTATTTGTTGATGAGTATGCAACAGGCATAAAGGAAGGTCCCAGTTAGTGACCCTTTTCTGTAACCTGGAGAGACAAGGGGTGCCTTAAGTCCAGATATAGGGCTGGGGCCTGGAGAGGGGCCTGCTGAAGCTTATGAAGTGACGTGGTAATGGGTTCAAGAAGGGACTCATGTGAGGGACAATGACTGCCGCATACAGGAACGGGTGAGACGAGAGGAAGGAATGCAAGAGCAGAAGGAGCTGGCCATCCCTAGGAAAGATAGAATTTCATCCTCGATGGTGGGAACTGAGTGACTGAATTGTTTTCTATCTAGGGTAATGGCCTTGTGAGCTGGAGTGAAGGCTAATCCCAGAGAAGTAACCTGAGGAGTGGAATTTGGGCCTCAGAGGGTGAGACCCTATGACCCTGCATGGACGGAAGGTTTAATAATGTAGAGGTGTTGTCTGGCTAATCTGCAGGGATGGATACAACAAAGCAGATGCGCTGTGTGTTATATAAGCTTGGATTTAGGAAGAGACAGAGAGAATAAAACCAGAGGCCAGAGCCTGGCCAAATAGATGTGGGATGTTCCAGAAGCCCTGGGGTAGGACAGTCCAGGAGAGCTGGGAGGAAAGATAACTGGTGTGGGAAGTCCTTCTGTATACATGTTGCATTTATTGCTTAATGAATAAAGCTGTTTCGGCCAGTGGCTTAGAAGAATAGAGCACAGCAGGAATTCCAAGCAGACAGAGGAGGAAAGAAGGCAGAATCAATGAGACGCCATGTAGCCACCAGCCAGAACCTTGCCAGTAAACCACAAGCCTCATGGTAAAATATAAAATAATGGAAATGGGTTAATTTAAGATATAAGAGCTAGCTAGCAATACGCTTAAGTGATTGGCCAAGCAGTGTTTCAATTAATACAGATTCTGTGTGGTTATTTCAGGTCTGGATGGCCAGGAACGAATAAGCAGTCTCTGCCTACAGAGTCCAAGTAAAGGCAAAGATTTTTGTGACTGAGGACCAAGAGGCATGGAAAGGAAGGCATCCTTGAGGTCTAGGATGGAGAAGGGGAAGGCTCTAAGGGGAATGTAGAGGGGACAGTATAGGGGTTGGGTACTACATGGTGAAAGGGAACCACTGCAGAGTTGATAAGTTGGAGATCCTGAACCAAGCAGTAGGTTCCACTGGGTATTTTTACTGTGAATATGGGGGTGAAGCCTCATACTCCCCTGAGGCTGTGGAGAGAGAGTAGGTATGGAGCCTGGGTGATATATTTGGTGGGGTTTAGTGAGGCTGATAAGGCTGTACCCCTACTCTGACAACAGAGGAATGGGAAGGAGAGGCGGGTCCCTAAAATTCCATCAGGACTAAGTAGGTGGCCCTAGTGTCCAGAAAGAGAGCGATAGATCACCTTGATACTGTGATGACTGCCTGAGGTTCCCAGTCAGAGATGGTGGTAGTTGAGCCAAAGGATACCCCTCAGTTGTCCATGGCCAGACCTAGGAAGTCAGCTGAGGGGTGATCTGGGCTTGATGTCCCCATGCCATGAGGAAAATGGGGGCTGTAAACATCCCAATGCCATTCTTGATGGGAGTGAGGTCACACGGCAAAGTCCATCCTTTCCAACCCTTGCAAAGATGGCTGTCAGCCATGAGGCTACCACTTCCTGATGGGGAGAAAGCAGCTAAGATGGCGGCAAGCCGCATGTTTCCTTTAAGATGACCTAGGCTTTGATTTTTAACTATCAACCCAGGACAAGCCAGGCGATGGTGGCGCACGCCTTTAATCCCAGCATTTGGGAGGCAGAGGCAGGCAGATCTCTGTGAGTTCGAGACCAGCCTGGTCTACAGAGCTAGTTCCAGGACAGGTTACAAAGCCACAGAGAAACCCTGTCTCGAAAACAAACAAACAAACAAACAAAAAAAACTATCAACCCAGGTGTTATGAGTTTTAAATGAACCCTTTGTTACAGATCTTGCAGGGTTTTAATCATACTATGTTAATCAGGGTTCTCTAGGGCCACAGTATTTATGAACCTCTCTGCACGCACACACACACACACACACACACACACACACACACACACACTCACATGGGAGTGATTTACAGGCCGCAGTCCAACAATGGCTGGCTGTGAATGGAAATAAGCTTAGGCTTTTTTCTGGCTAGCTCTTTTAATTTAAATTAACCTGTCCCTCTTTATCTACCTTTTGCCTTGGGACTTTTTTTTCTTCTTTTTTTATTGATTTTTATTGAGCTCTACATTTTTCTCTGCTCCCCTCCCTGCCTCTCCTCTCCCTTTCACCCCTCCCCCAAGGTTCCCATGCTCCCAATTTACTCAGGAGATCTTGTCTTTTTCAACTTCCCATATAGATTACATCTATGTATGTCTCTCTTAGGGTACTCTTTGTTGCCTAGGTTCTCTGGGATTGTGAATTGTAGGCTGGTTTTTCTTTGCTTTATGTCTTAAAAGTCACTTATGACTGAGTACATATGATATTTGTCTTTCTGGGTCTGGTTTACCTATTCAAAATAATGTTTTCTAGCTCCATCCTTTTTTCCTGCAAAACTCAAGATGTCGTTATTTTTTTCTGCTGTGTAGTTCTCCATGGTGTAAATATACCACATTTTCCTTATTCATTCTTCCAGTCGAGGGGCATTTAGGTTGTTTCCATGTTCTGGTTATGACAAACAAAGCTGCTATGAACATAGCTGAGCACATCCCCTTGTGGAACGATTGAGCATCCTTTGGATATATACCCAAAGGTGGTATTACTGGGTATTGAGGAAGGTTGGTTCCTAATTTCCTGAGGAAATCACTATACTGACATCCAGAGGGATTGTCCCAGCTTGCATTCCCACCAGCAATGCAGGAGTATTCCCTTTACCCCACAACCTCTCCAGCATAAGTTGTCATCAGTGTTTTTGATTTTGGCCATTCTTGTAGGTGTAAGATGGAATCTCAGGGTTGTTTTGATTTGCATTTCTCTGATGACTAAGGATGTTGAACATTTCCTTAAGTTTCTTTCAGCCATTTTAGATTCTTCTGTTGAGAGTTCTCTGTTTAGGTCTGTACTCCATTTTTATTAGATTAGTTGTTATTTTGATGATCAATTTCTTGAGTTCTTTGTATATTTTAGAGATCAGACCCTCTGTCTGATGTGGGTTAGTGAAGATCTTTTCCCATTCTGTAGGCTGTCGTTTTTGTCTTGTTGACCATGTCCTTTGCTTTACAGAAGCTTTTCAGTTTCAGGAGGTCCCATTTATTAATTGTTTCTCTCAGTGTCTGTGCTGCTGGGGTTATGTTTAGAAAGTGGTCTCCTGTGCCAATGCGTTCAAGTGTACTTCCCACTTTCTCTTCTATAAGGTCCAGTGTGGCTGGCTTTATGTTGAGGTCCTTGATCCATTTGAGTTTTGTGCATGGTGATAGATAAGGGTCTATTTTCATTCTTCTACATGCTGATATCCAGTTATGCCAGCACCATTTGTTAAGTATGCTTTCTTTCTTCCATTTGATTTTTTTTTTTTGCTTCTTTGTCAAAAATCAGGTGTTCGAAGGTATGTGGATTGATATCCAGGTCTTCTATTCTGTTCCATTGGCCCTCCTGTCTGTTCTTATGCTGACACCAGGCTGTTTTCAGTACTGTAGCTCTGTAGCAGAGTTTGAAGTCAGGGATTGTGATGCCTCCAGAAGTTCTTTTATTGCCCAGGATTGTTTTGCCTATCCTGGATTTTTTGCTTTTCCATATGAAAAATTGAGTAGTGTTCTTTCGAGGTCTTTGAAGAATTTTGCTGGATTTTGATGGGCATTGCATTGAATCTGTAGATTGCTTTTGGTAAGATTGCCATTTTTACTATGTTAATTCTGCCTACCCAAATGCATGGAAAATCTTTCCACTTTCTGGTGTCTTCTTCAATTTCTTTCTTCAAAGATTAAAGTTCTTGTCGTATAGGCCGTCCACTTATTTGTTTAGAGTTACTCTGAGATATTTTATGCTATTTGTTTGCCTTGGGACTTTTAATTTTTATTACCTTCTGTATGTCCTCCTCTGTGTCTGCTGGCTGACGGCTCTGGGCCTCTGTCTCATTCTATCCTCTCTTCCTCATTCTTCCTCCCAAGCTTAGATTTCTCTTCCTACTTATTCTCTTTGTCCTCCAGCCCTGTCTATTCTTTCTCTGCTTAGCTATTGGCCATTCAGCTTTTTATTAGGCCAATCAGGTAGCTAAGGCAGGCAAGGTGAAACAAATGGAACACATCTTTACATAATTAAACAATGCAGCAGGAACAAAAAGCAACACACTCCTACACAGTTAAAGTAATATTTACAGCATAAATAAATGCAACACATCTTTGCTCAATTAAAATAAGAGTCTACAATAGCTGAGTGTCTTATCTGGTCTTCTCTGTATGCTGGGATCCCAAGAAGTGTGCTCCAATGCCAATGAAGGAATAGATATGCTAGCAGGTTAAGGACAAGCAGGCAAAGAGCAAAACCTTCCTCCTTCCATTGTCCTTCCAGCAGGAGCTGTGACCCAGATTAAAGGTGTGCCTTTTAGCCTCAAATTCTGTATTAAAGGCATGTGTCATCCAGCCTCAAAATCCAGGCAAAAGGCCCATTGTTTCTTGCCTCAATGTCTAGATCAGAAGTATAATCTACCCAGGCCAGACTCTGAAACTGCAAATTCTCAAAGGGAACACAACTGGAATCCAACCGCAGGATCTCACTCAGAAGCACTGACTCACCAGGTTTGGGCAACATCCCTTTGCTCTGGAGGAGGAAGGCTGGCCTCAATACTTTAATGGGTGCTTCTGTGCCCTCATCTCAGGCATGCAGGAGTACCCAGATCATACCAAGATGTCAACCAGGCAGGTGCAAAAAAAAAAAAAAGAAGTATAATCTAGATTATAGTTCATTCCAGATATATTCAAGTTGACAGCCTAGATTAGCCATTACACATACCCGATATGCTTACAAGTTTTTTTTTTGATTTTTTTTATTTATTTATTAAAGATTTCTGTCTCTTCCCCACCGCTGCCTCCCCTTTCCCTCCCCCTCCCCCAATCAAGTCCCCCTCCCTCGTCAGCCCAAAGAGCAATCAGGGTTCCCTGCCCTGTGGGAAGTCCAAGGGCCACCCACCTCCATCCAGGTCTAGTAAGGTGAGCATCCACAAAACTGCCTAGGCTCCCACAAAACCAATAGGTACAGTAGGATCAAAAACCCATTGCCATTGTTCTTGAGGTCTCAGTAGTCCTCATTGTCCACTATGTTCAGCGAGACCAGTTTTAACCCAGGCTTTTTCAGACCCAGGCCAGCTGGCCTTGGTGAGTTCCCGATAGAACCTCCCCCTTGTCTCAGTGTATGGGTGCACCCCTCGCGGTCCTGAGTTCCTTGCTTGTGCTCTCTCTCCTTCTGCTTCTGATTTGGACCTTGAGATTTCAGTCCGGTGCTCCATTGTGGGTCTCTGTCTCTGTCTCCTTTCATCGCCTGATGAAGGTTAATATTCAGGAGGAAGCCTATATGATTTTCTTTGGGTTCTCCTTATTTAGCTTCTCTAAGAACCCGAAATATAGGCTCAATGTCCTTTATTTATGGCTAGAAACCAAATATGAGTGAGTACATCCCATGTTCCTCTTTTTGGGTCTGGCTTACCTCACTCAGGATGGTGTTTTCTATTTCCATCCATTTGCCTGCAAACTTCAAGAAGTCCTTGTTTTTTATTGCTGAGTAGTACTCTAATATGTATATATTCCATACTTTCTTCATCCATTCTTCAATTGAAGGGCATCTAGGTTGTTTCCAGGTTCTGGCTATTACAAACAATGCTGCTATAAACATAGTAGAGCATATACTTTTGTTGTGTGATAAGGCCTCTCTTGGGTATATTCCCAAGAGTGGTATTGCTGGGTCCATGGGTAGGTTGATCCCGAATTTCCTGAGAAACCTCCACACTGCTTTCAGAGTGGTTGCACAAGTTTGCATTCCCACCAGCAATGGATGAGTGTACCCCTTTCTCCACAACCTCTCCAGCAAAGGCTATCATTGGTGTTTTTGATTTTCGCCATTCTGACAGGTGTAAGATGGTATCTTAAAGTTGTCTTGATTTGCATTTCTCTGATCACTAAGGAAGTTGAGCATGAGCTTAAGTGTCTTTTGGCCTTTTGAACTTCTTCTGTTGAGAGATCTCTGTTCAACTCAGTGCCCCATTTTATAATTGGGTTGATTAGCCTTTTACAGTCTAGTTTCTTGAGTTCTTTATATATTTTGGAGATCAGACCTTTGTCAGTTGCAGGGTTGGTGAAGATCTTCTCCCAGTCAGTGGGTTGCCTTTCTGTCTTAGCAACAGTGTCCTTTTGCTTTACAGAAGCTTCTCAGTCTCAGGAGGTCCCATTTATTCAGTGAGGCCCTTAGTGTCTGTGCTGCTGGGGTTATACGAGGAAGTGGTCTCCTGTGCCCACGTGTTGTAGAGTACTTCCACTTTCTCTTCAATCAGGTTCAGTGTGTTCAGACTGATATTGAGGTCTTTAATCCACTTGGACTTGAGTTTTGTGCATGGTGATAGATATGGGTCTATTTTCATTCTTCTACAGATTGACATCCAGTTTTGCCAGCACAATTTGTTGAAGATGCTTTCTTTTTCCATTGTATACTTTTAGCTCCTTTATCGAAAATCAGGTGTTCATAGGTTTGTGGGTTAAAGTCAGGGTCTTCTATTCAATTCCATTGGTCGACTTCTCTGTTTTTATGCCAATACCAAGCTGTTTTCAAAACTGTAGCTCTGTAATAGAGTTTGAAGTCAGGGATGGTAATGCCTCCAGACGTTCCTTTATTGTATAAGATTGTTTTGGCTATCCTGGGTTTTTTGTTTTTTCCATATAAAGTTGATTATTGTCTTCTCCAGATCTGTGAAGAATTTTGATGGGATTTTGATGGGGATTGCATTGAATCTAAAGATTGCTTTTGGTAGAATTGCCATTTTTACTATGTTGATCCTCCCAATCCAAGAACAAGGGAGATCCTTCCATTTTCTGGTGTCCTCTTCTATTTCTTTCTTCAAAGACTTAAAGTTCTTGTCAAATAGATCTTTCACTTCCTTGGTCAGGGTTACCCCAAGATATTTTATGCTCTTTGTGGCTATCGTGAAAGGTGATGCTTCTGTGATTTCCCTCTCTGTTTCCTTATCCTTAGTGTATAGGAAGGCAACTGATTTTTTGGAGTTGATCTTGTATCCAGCCACGCTACTAAAGGTGTTTATCAGCTGTAGGAGTTCTTTGGTAGAGTTTTTGGGGTCGCTTATGTACACTATCATATCATCTGCAAATAACGAAAGCTTAACTTCTTCCTTTCCAATACGAATCCCCTTGATCTCCTTATGTTGTCTTATTGCTATTGCTAGAACTTCAAGCACTATATTGAAGAGGTATGGAGAGAGTGGACATCCTTGTCTTGTTCCTGATTTTAGTGGGATGGCTTTGAGTTTTTCTCCATTTAATTTAATGTTAGCTGTCGGTTTGCTGTAGATAGCTTTTATTATATTTAGGTATGACCCTTGTATCCCTATTCTCTCCAAGACCTTTATCATAAAGGGCTGTTGAATTTTGTCGAATGCTTTTTCAGCATCTAATGAAATGATCATATGGTTTTTTTTCTTTCAGTCTATTTATATGGTGGATTACATTCATAGATTTGCGTATGTTGAACCAGCCCCTGCATCTCTGGGATGAAGCCTACTTGTTCATAGTGGATAATTTTTTCTGATGTGTTCTTGAATTCGGTTTGCCAGTATTTTATTGAGAATTTTTGCATCGATATTCATGAGTGAGATAGGCCTGTAATTTTCTTTCTTGGTTGGGTCTTTGTGTGGTTTTGGTATCAGGGTAACTGTAGCTTCATAAAAGGAATTTGGCAATGACTTTTCTTTTTCTATATTGTGAAATACGTTAAGGAGTATAGGTATTAGCTCTTCTTGGAAGTTCTGGTAGAATTCTGCGTTGAACCCATCTGGTCCTGGGCTTTTTTTGGAAGGGAGATTTTTGATAACAGTTTCTAGTTCTTCGCGACTAACAGGTCTATTTAGATCATTCACCTGGTCTTTGTTTAGCTTTGGTATATGGTACTTATATAAAAAAATGTCCATTTCTTTTGCATTTTCCAGTTTTGTGGCATACAGGCTTTTATAGTAAGAGCTAATGATTCTCTGAATTTCCTCTGTGTCTGTGGTTATGTCCCCCTTTTCATTTCTGATTTTATTTATTTGTGTGTCCTCTCTCTGTTGTTTAATTAGTTTGGATAGGGGTTTGTCGATCTTGTTGATTTTCTCCATGAACCAACTTTTTGTTTCATTGATTCTTTGGACTGTTTTCTGAGTTTCTATTTTGTTGATTTCTGCCCTCAGTTTGATTATTTCCAGTCTTCTACTCCTTCTGGGCACCTCTGCTTCTTTTTTTTCTAAAGCTTTCAGGTGTGCCATTAAGTCCCCAATGTATGCTTTCTCCGTTTTCTTTAAGTGGGCACTTAGTGCTATGAACTTTCCTCTTAGCACTGCTTTCATCGTGTCCCATACGTTTGAGTATGTTGTCTCTTTATTTTCATTAAATTCAAGGAAGACTTTAATTTCTTTCTTAATTTCTTCCTTGACCCAGGTGTGGTTCAGTAGTTGACTGTTCAGTTTCCATGAGTTTGTCGGCTTTCTGGGGGTAGCATAGTTGTTGCCATCTAACTTTAAACCGTGGTGATCTGATAAGACACAGGTGGACACTGATATTCTTTTGTATCTGTGGAGGTTTCCTTTATTTCCGAGTATATGGTCAATTTTTGAGAAGGTTCCATGAGCTGCAGAGAAGAAGGCACATTCTTTCCTATTTGGGTGGAGTGTTCTGTAGATGTCTGTTAAGTCCATTTGCTTCATTACCTCCAATAATTCTCTTAATTCTCTATTAGGTTTCTGTCTGATTGACCTGTCCATTGGAGAGAGAGGTGTGTTGAAGTCTCCTACTATTAGTGTGTGTGGTTTTATGTCTGCCTTGAGTTTTAGTAATATTTCTTTTACATAAGTGGGTGCTTTTATATTAGGGGGCATAGATATTCAGGATTGAGATGTCATCCTGATGAATTGTTCCTGTTATGAGTATAAAGTGTCCATCTCGATCTCTTCTGATTGATTTTAGTTTAAAGTCAGTTTTGTTGGAAATTAGTATGGCCACACCTGCTTTTTTCTTAGGACCATTTGCTTGAAAGACCTTTTCTCAACCTTTTACTCTGAGTAGATGCCTGTCTTTGTGGTTGAGATGTGTTTCTTGCAAACAGCAGAATGTTGGATCCTGTTTTCGTATCCAATCTTTTAGCCTGTGCCTTTTTATAGGTGAATTGAGACCATTAATATTAAGTGATATTAATGACCAGTGGTTGTTTACTCCAGTTATTCTTACTGTTTTTGGTAGTAGAGTTTGTGTGTGTCCCTTCTTTGAGTTGTGCTGGTGAAGGTTCGCTAGATTCCTGAGTTATTGTAGTCAGTGTTGGTAATGTTGGATTCCTTGGGTTGCGATTTTCCTTCTATTACTTTCTGTAGCGCTGGATTTGTGGCTACGTATTGTTTAAATTTGTTCTTATCCTGGAATGTCTTGTTTTCTCCATTGATAGTGAATACTAGCTTGGCTGGGTATAGAAGTTTGGGTTTGCATCCATGGTCTCTTAGTTTTTGAAGAACCTCTATCCAGGACCTTCTGGCCTTCATGGTTTCCATAGAGAAGTCAGGTGTAAGTCTGATCGGTTTACCTTTATAAGTTACTTGGCCTTTTTCCTTTGCAGCTCTTAATATTCTTTCTTTAACCTGTATATTTTGTGTTTTGATTATTATATGGCGAGGGGATGATTTCCTTTGATCCAGTCTGTTTGGTGTTCTGTATGCTTCTTGGATATTCAAAGGAATTTCTTTCTTTAAGTTGGGAAAGTTTTCTTCCATAATTTTGTTAAATATATTTTCTGGGCCTTTGAGCTGTGATTCTTCCTCTTCTTCTATTCCTATTATTCTCAGGTTTGGTCTTTTTATTGTGTCCCATATTTCCTGGATGTTTTGTGATGAGAATTTGTTGGCTTTGCTGTTTTCTTTGATCAGTGCGTTTATTTTCTCTATGGTGTCTTCAGAATCTGAGATTCTTTCTTCTATTTCTTGTATTCTATTGATTATGCTTGTTTCTGTAGGCTCTGCTCGTTGACCTAGATTTTCCGTATCCAGCTGGTCCCCCGTTTGTGTTTTCTTCCTTGCTTCCATTTCAGTTTTCAATTCTTGAACCTGTTTGTGGGTCTCATGTACGTATTTACTCAATTCTTCAAACTTTTTGTTATACTTCTCATCCATTTCTATAAAGGTGTTTTTTACATATTGTTTAAGGGACTCTATTGCTTTCATAAAGTCGATTTTTTCCACTTCTTCTGTGTTAGGGTGCTCAAGACCTTCTGTTGTAAGATCATTGGGTTCTGGTGCTTTCATGTTGTTTTTCAGATTATTGGGTGAATTTTTGCCTTGGCGCCTGCCCATCTCCTCTTATTGATGCTAATTGGTCTTTTAAAACCAGATCAGGTTTCCCTGCTGGCCAGAGGCTCCTCTTGCAAAATGCCCTCGTTCTGTTTCCTGGCTTCTGCCAGGGGCCAAGATCCCTCTCACCCCTCAGACGGGTCTTCAGGAAAAGAACCAGGTTCCCTGTTTGCCAGGGACCTCGCCAACCAAAGGCCTACCTCTTTGATTTAATTGTCCTGGGGCGATCTGCTCTCAGTGTTGCGCTGGTCCCTGCTGCCTGCGTTGCCTGCCACTGTGTCAGTACCCGCCGGTCCGGCCCCGTGCCAGCTACGTCGCCCACCGTGCGTCGGTTCCGCCCGCCGCCGTCCGTCCTTGCC
>CAWTZB010000203.1:0-18862 GCA_963919705.1 Alexandromys oeconomus
CTTCTCACTTGTTGGTGACAGCTGACCTTTCTGTTCAATGTATGTAATTGTGATTCCTGTCCTAATAGAACTTTACCAAGCATTTGAAAATTCCGCCAAGACAGGTTAAGATAGTTTTGAAAAAAGTTGCTTGCTTTTGAAAATGGTATGTCAGTTATGTTAGGCCTTAGCCGAAAGTTGGTTGCTTCAACGCTTGCAAACATGACTTTGGGTGATTGCCTAGAGTAGCTAGTTGTCTCTGTGATTTGTTGCATGTTTTGGAAGTTGTTTTATTGAACCCTAATTACCCAGGCAACATTATTTCCCTTCTCAGATCTTCGTGGGGTTGAAGACTATATAAATGTAGTTACTTTTCCCTCATAACTTGGCCAAGTTATTTATTATACAAGACTTAAGCAAGTTAGAATAGGATATTTGTACTTATTGTATATAATTTCGTAGTAGGTTTAGAACTCTCTTACTTAAACAAAAGGAGGAGGTGTTGCGGAGGTCCTTTCGCCCCTCCAACCAATAGCTGCTGAGATAGCCAGCCCATTGGGGCGTGAGAGTTTCTCTCCCTTTAAAAAACAGCTACTTCCTCCGCTTGCTCTCTTCACTTCCTGCTCCGCTGGTGACTAGACTCCCCTTTCTCATTGCGCAGAGGGCTGTTGTCTGGGACGGTGGTCTGTAAAGTTTTTTTCCTTTTTAAATAAATACCACCCCTATTAATCATAACTCCAAACTGGTGTGGCATTGTTCGTGACTTCCTTCAGCGGTATGCAGTCTATTGGTCATAATTTCAAACGTTTGTTCATCTTCTTAGTTTCCATCTTTCTGATAAATATACTACAATCTATGGTTATATTTAATAATATTAATATTTTGTCCAAGAAATAAAACCAATTTTTCTTTTAATACTTGAGAATCCAAATGAATTAATTATAATTTCCTGAAACAGTGTGAGTAACTTACTTAACATTTTTAAACAATCCTACAATCCATTATTATTTCTTAAATAGTTTATCTTTATTTCTGATGTGGGGTAGTGATTTCTGATTAATAAAGAAACTGCCTAGGCCCATTTGATAGGCCAACCCTTAGGTAGGTGGAGAAAACAGAACAGGATGCTGGGAGAAAGAAGCTGAGTCAGAGAGTCGCCATGGTTCTCCCACTCCAGACAGATGCAGGTTAAAGATCCTCCCTGGTAAGCCACCTCGTGGGCTACACAGAATATTAGAAATGGGTTAGAACAATATGTAAGAGCTAACCAATAAGAGGCTGGAACTAATGGGTCAACGGCAGTGTTTGAAAGAATACAGTTTCCGTGTAATTATTTCTGGGCATAAGCTAGCCATGCGGGCGGCCGGGTGCCGGGGACGCAGCCTGATGCTCCTATTTCAACGATATTTCAGGTACTATTTTACATTATTTTTTTTTATTATCAACATTACAAAAACAGGAATGTTTAGAAAATCATGACAAAATTGCTGTATACTACAACATTAGTCAAATAAAATTTCAGGTAAAGAGTAATAGAATTCCACAAAAGATAACTTCTATGGGCTGGAGAGATGGCTCGGTGGTTAAGAACACTTGTGCTCTTGCAGAGGACCTGAGTTCAGTTCTTGTCACCAACACGGTGGTTCACAGCTTTTGTTACTACCAGCTCCAGGCATCTGGCATCTTTTTCTGATCTCTATGACCAACAAATATGCAAGTGTTACAGACATTGAAGCAAGCAAACATTCATACATAAAATGAATGATCCTAATAGAGTATTTTAAAACTTAAAAAGACATCTCTATTTTAGAAACTGCAATTTTGCTCATAGAAAAGCATGGATGGAGGGCTTTTTGAAGATTACATAAGTAGATACAGACAAATTCGGCATCTAGGCAGATTTGAGTTTAGGTACCTAGGAAATATCACATGAACTAATATTTACTAAACTGTACTTCTATCAAGTTATTTAAGATGATCATACAACCAAGAACCTACTAGAATAAAGGCTGTGTCATGAAATTTGCATATCATTTTTCCTCGTCACTTAAGACAACATATTCATGGACTATGCGATAAGCTGTCACAATGACAACAAAAAGTCCCATTCTGTTGACATTTCTTAATTACAGATTTGGGCTGCATTACAAGGTGATGAATCCTTGGCACCTGTTATGCTACTGAATGTTTTGATATTCTCATGAATCTAAAAAAAAAAAATAATTCAGTAAATCAAGAATTTTGAGCTGAGCTATAGTAGCTAAACTGGCAAAATGTCTTACAACTGGAGAAAGGTGTTATGAACTCCTTAAAGGAATCAATGAAAGAACTGATCATATATGTCATAAATCATCACAAATGCTACTTTTGAGCCATGGTTGGGCAACTTTTCTCTCTCCTTTGGCCATACTGGCTTTATGCCTCCTTCAAAATTACTGTTTTATGACCGATGCTTTCTATCTTTTTAACTTGTTTTCTTGTCAATATAAAAATATGGCTATATAGAACTGCCATAATAGATGCAGGTATGAAAAATAACAGAAAACCTGTGAATACTCAGCCTTAGATTAGAACACTCTGACATCCTTCTATGAAGTTCAAAAGCAGCACTGGATAATTCTTCCAGCTTTGTTGGTCAATTACTGCTCATTCATTCCTGGCAGCCCAAAACCAAAATAATCACACAGAAACTGTATTAATTACAATACTGTTTGACCAATAGCTTAAACACATTTCCAGTTAGATCTTACAGCTTAAAATAACCCATTTCTATTATTCTGTTGAGAGTTTGTGACCTACTGGCAAATTTCCAGCAGGCTCCAGCAGGCATCTTTCTCCTTTGGATGGCTGGGCATGGCATTTCCCTGATTCTGCCTACTTTATCTGCATATATCTTTTTCCAGCCTGGCTATATTCTGTTATGCAATTGGCCCAAATCAGCTTCTTTTATTAACCAATGGCAATAAAACATATTCACAGCATACAGAAAGGAATTCCCACATCACAGCCCCAGGTCATAGACCCCTGTGTAGAATACAGTACTGTTGCACACCAAGGACAGAATCCAGGAGATGTTGATACAAATAACTGACTCGGACACCATGAACTTGGTTGGTCAGTGACAGTGAAATTCACCCGTGGGTGGAGATGAAGCTTGGGGTGGACAAGAGAAGAGTATCAAAATGCCACACTTACAGCAGGTGAGAAAAGTAGAGAAGTTTCTCCCAAGGAACCAGCAGCTCTCTGTGAATGTGACCATGCTGAAGAGCATCACACAGATTCCCACCCAGAATCAAAGTAAGACAGAAATAGCCAATGATGAAATTCAGTTGCTTGAAATAGAGGGTTAACCTCATCTTCAGGGGGTTCCCAAACAAATCTAGCACAACCCTACGAAGTCAAGACTATACAGAGGATGACCAAGGACCCAGGTGAGTATGGTTTTCAATGGAGGACTCCATTGGGTTCATAGTAGCAGATGGCTATGGGTGACAAGTTTCTTCTCTTGGTGCTGCTGTTCACATGAACACATGTTCTGAGCTTTCATCCACCTCTTATGACAGACAGGTTTTTATTTGCTGAGGGGACAGAAGAAACATCTCATGCTTTGCAGATCCATGGTGTCATCCTCAAACATCTTCCCAGTTCCCTGTCAACGTCTTTCTTTCCAGCTTCAATATTTGAGCCTATAAAGTGCAGTTGCGAATTCTACTTAAATTTGCGTGTTCCATAAATATCATTGTTATGTCATGATTCTTATTTCTCTGTGTAATCAGAGAAATTATTTTTATTCTAGCAGCAATTAGTATTCAAAAATATGCAGCAAACTTGTGCTGCCAAAGGTGATTTCTGACTTTGTAATTTAACCAGTCACTTTCAGTGCCTGGTCTTGTGAGACTACCACTCTCCTCGTTATCAAATCCCGGGAATTTGATGAGGTCTTTAACATAGTGTTACTCATGTTAACTTTTCACCCCTAATGCTGAGTAATGAGTGAGAAAACCTCCCAGGAACACAACAAATCTCATGTCTTAAACACAATAACTATAGGAGTCCCTGAAAGGTGGCATGAAAAATGAAAAGAAATTCACTTCAAGTTCGTCTTAAGATTTAATGATTAACAGAGAATCGCTTCAGTGATAAAATGTGGTAGCGACTATAGAGAAAAGTAAATGAGAGACATTTTCAAATACAAATGCAAAAAAAACAAACATATGTAGACTCTCACAAATAACCCAATAAAGCCAATCATGGTGCCACGCACCTACCCTAAATCCCAAAAATGTGGAGGCAATGTCAGGCAAGTCTCTTCAAGCTCAAGATTGGTCTGCTCTACAGAACAAATTCCAGAGCAGTCGGGGATACATAGAGAGACCCCACCAAAAAGAAAGGTGGTATAGCATAGTTGGACTCTCTGTCTACTTGGGCATGTGTGATATAGAGGCTGGAGGTTCATGGTGGGCATTTTGCTCTTCCTCTTGGTTTTGAGAGAGTCTCTTACTAATCCTAGAGCTTGCCATTGCCCGCTGAACTAGACAGGCTGGCCAGTCAACCCATTAATTCTCCCAACTGTGTCTCTGTCCACATAGTACTGGAGTATCAGGTCCACAGTGCCACACCTGAACTTTACATGTGTCTTTTATGAGTTTGTGAATGTGCATGGAGGTGCCAAAGATAGCCAGAATCCACTGGTTTTGAAGTGGAAGGCAATTGGAGTTACAGGCTGCCGATGTGGTTCCTAAACAGTGAACTCAGGTCTTCTGATAGAGATGGATAGGGATGCACATGTTTTTAACTACTGAAAGTTCTCAGTAGTTGTTGTTCTTGATGCAAAAGTTTCATATTGCAGTAATCTGACTTCACTCTTAGCAAGTGCAGATGACTTTTAACTCGTAATACTCCTGTATTACCTCATGAGAGATAGAATCACAAACAATTTTATTTTCTGTGATCTAGAAACATCCCCCTTGGCAGGTATACAATGTTTTCTTAATTCATGCTTCCATTGTTTATTAAACACTGGAGTAGAGGACATTAAGAAGTCTGGGGTGCTGCTTTACTCATCTGTCAATCACACAAAGACAGACTTCCTCAAACACATTAAAATAAGAAATAAGAAAAGTGTGGCAGCTTTTAATCCTCTAATCACAATGTTCAGGAAGAAGAGGCAGAGGGATTGACTGGAGTTACAACTCAGTATAGATAGTCCGAACTACAGAGAAACTGTCCCAAATAAAAATCAGATATAGTATCACCTCTAAGGGAAATCATTACCAACTTAAATAGATCTTATAATAAAGTAATTAATAATAAATATCTATTGTGTATGTCAACAAAGAAATTAGAAGAAAATTGCAAGCAAGACCATCTCAATATGCATCCATAACTTTGCCAAATGTAGAAGGCTCAGATGTTTACCTTTATTTTTCTATTATATGTATGGGTGTTTTGCTTGCATGTCTGTCTGTGGAACATGTGCATGAAGTGGCTGCCATGTCCAAAGTTATAGGTGGGACTGGAGTTAAAGAGGGCTGTATGCTACCATGGAGTGTCCTCTGAAAGAACAGCCAGTGCTCTTAACTACAGAGTTGATGATCCAGCACCAAATCTTAGACATTTATAATTTCTTTTCTAAAAAAAAAAACTAATCTAGAATAAAGTGTGGAGTTTGTTTATTCCAGTACTGTATATTGCTGTCTAATTTACTATTGAGAAAGGCATGTCTAAAACACGTAGTTGGTTTTATCCATAGAAAATTTTATGGAATGAATACAGATTTTTGGTGGGGAGCTATGGAAATATATGTACGTGTTCCCACAATAAAAAGTCGTTTCCCAGCCTCAAAGCGACTGTATAGATTGCCTTTTATCTTAGTGCTCCCTTCTCCTGAATACATTTTAATTTGGCTCTTAATGTATCTTTGAAAACTAAAAATATAGACACTTTACAAGATAAGTGAAGGATCATCTGACTTAACAAGTCACATCGAAAGTAAAGAATAACCATTTTGAATCCTTGATTTAAACAAATAACAAAGCTTTTTGGGCTGTGGTCATTCTGCTGTGGGTTTGTTACCTTGAAAGCAGGTCACTGAACAGATGTTATTATTTGTGAAGCCATTTTTCTTTCCTCTGTAAACAATGGAGCAGGTGTTAGTTAATACACAAATATCTTGGTTTATTTTTCCAAACCTTAAAAATCACATTTTTTATAAGTGCAAATCTGGGACTCATAAATAGAAAACAATACATACTTCTCTGAAAAAGAGACAATCCATAATATTCTCTTTGCTTCATTTACAGTATATTACAATACACTACTAACGGATTTAATGACTATATACTCAAAATTGAGGCTTAAAAAGTTGAACAAAAGCCAAGAATTATAACTTTAGAAAGACAAGAAAAGGGGTACAGAGAACCAAGTAGCACTAACCAGTACTAAACACAGTGGAAAATTATTAGATGCAGGATCATCTAGTTCCATCACAGATAGAAGTGAATTTTACATTTCTTGACGAAAACAAAAGCTGCATTTAAGTATCTGGTCAGAGATGAAACAAAATTCGTGACACTACAAGATGAGATTGTAGCACTCAATCTCCCTGGTAATGTTCTTCTGTTAAACTCTTGTCAATCCCCAAATGAATCAAGAAACTACTCAGGAAACAAGTTGCTGGCTGAGGAATTCTCCCTCAAGATTCTGCCAGTGACAATCAATTTGACGACTTTTCGAAACCAACGATAAAAGAAAGCATAAATCAAAGGGTTCATGGCTGAGTTGTAGTAAGCAATCCAGACTAGGATTTCATACACATACGTGGGAGTGATGACCCTAGGGAAGGCATCAATGATGGAGTCAATGAAGTATGAGCAGCCAAGACAGGAGAAAGGCTGTCACTGCGATCCCCAGGGGTTGTGGCTGCTTTCCTTTCCCTCTTGGCCACTCTGTCCTTGTAGCTGTCTGATGCCTGCGCAGTCTGGTACGCTCATTCTCTCAATCTTCTGAGCCTGCTGTTTAGCAATGAGGAAGATCTTAGAGTAGACAGCTATCATTATGAGTGTGTGGGGATAAAAATAATAGAAAATTAATGAAGACCCAGCTCGATTCACTGCGACTTGACAGCCTCCCAGCCACAGGTGAGGGGCAGTCACTAGATCCTTCAGCCCAGCTTCATTTGCCCCTGTGTAAAGGAGGAAAAGCTTATAGAGATGGGCAGGAGCCAGGGAGAAGGTGAGTGCACTTGCCAGAAGTAGAAGCTGTGAACCTGGTGGGGTAGGTGAGGGGGTCACTGACAGCAATATATCTATCTACGAGGAGATGAAGCACAAGCAGAAGATGGAAGAATAACAGAACTGACCCTTCAAAACAAGAATGAAATTTACAGTAAGTGTCCCCAAAGTACCAGCAGCTCTCACTAAAGATTCTCACTGTGCTGAAGGGCATCAAGCAGTCAATCCCACCAAGAAGTCAGCACAGGCCAGGGATGCCACCAGAAAGTAGGCAGGGGGAGTGCAGCTGCCTGAAATGAAGGCTTGACATCATCACCAGAAGGTTTCCACACACAGCCAGCACAGCCCCAAAGCCAAAGACTGCATAGAGGATGAGAGCGAGGGCCTGGGGAGTATGGGTTCCTGATGCAGGATCCGTTCAGGTTCTCATAGCACAGCAGGGCAGATGAGGCAGAGAATGATTCTCTGCTCAGCATACTGTCTTGATCCCAGAGAAATCCCGACATCATCTGTAGCCATGGAAGCTTATTCCAAATTTCCCTTAAAAGAGAAATACTGAATGATAATTGCTAATTGATTTTCTTTCCTTAAATTGTTTTGCTCCCTAATCTAGTCAGCTTTCATTATTGCATAAATGCTGCTTAAGTCTAATTTAATTGTCTCTACTCTATTTCTTCACATCTCAAAATCATTAATCTATTCTGTAACAAACCTTTGAATCCCACTTTTTATTAGGATTCTCATCCTCATTTAACTCACCTATGGTAATACTACCAAGCACCTTTTAACCCTCAGGAAAGCAGCCTAATGATGCCAAATACAGTGTGTCCCTAGGACTGAATCCCCATGGTGTAAGGTGAGGTAGGTGCGAGCTCATCAGCAGGGATGTTGTTTGTGCCACAACCAAATTGTTCCCTTCTCACTTCCTAGTGAGCTGATCTTACTGTATGATGTATGTCTATGTGATTCCCTTCCCAACAGAACTTTACCCAGAAATTGAAACTTTATTCATTTATTAAAAATAAACTTTCCCTTCATGAGAATCTTTTAAATTTATTTATTTATTAAAGATGTTTCTGCCTCCTCCCGCCACCACCTTCCCGGTCATGTCCCCCTCCTCATCAGCCCAAAGAGTAATCAGGGTTCCCTGTCCTGTGGGGAAGTCCAAGGATCACCCCACCTCCATCCAGGTCTAGTAAGGTGAGCATCCAAACTGCCTAGGCTCCCAAAGCCGTACGTGCAGGTAGGATCAAAAACCCATTGCCATTGTTCTTGAGGTCTCAGTAGTCCTCCTTGTCCGCTATATTCAGTGAGACCTGTTTTAACCCAGGCTTTTTCAAGGACCCAGGCCAGCTGGTCTTGCTGAGTTCCCGATAGAACATCCCCATTGTCTCAGTGTGTGGGGAGTGCACCCTCGCGGTACTGAGTTCCTTGCTCTCGTGTCTCTCTCCTTCTGCTCCTGATTTGGACCTTGAGATTTCAGTCCAGTGCTCCAATGTGGGTCTCTGTCTCTGTCTCCTTTCATCGCTGACGAAGGTTAATATTCAGGAGGATGCCTATATGTTTTTCTTTGGGTTCTCCTTCTTATTTAGCTTCTCTAAGAACCCGAATTATAGGCTCAATGTCCTTTATTTATGGCTAGAAACCAAATAATGAGGATCCCATGTTCCTCTTTTGGGTCTAGCTTAATCCTCACTCAGGAGAGTGTTTTCTATTTCCATCCATTTGTATGCAAAATTCAAGAAGTCATTGTTTTTTACTGCTGAGTAGTACTCTAATATGTATATATTCCATACTTTCTTCATCCATTCTTCCATTGAGGGGCATCTAGGTTGTTTCCAGGTTCGGCATATTACAAACAATGCTGGTATGAACATAGTTGAGCATGTTTTGTTGTATGATAGGGCCTCTCTTGGGTACCATATTCCCAAGAGTGGTATTGCTGGGTCCAGGGATAGGTTGATCCCGAATTTCCTGAGAAACTGTCACACTGCTTTCCAGAGTGGTTGACAAGTTTGCATTCCCGCATAGCATCATAGAGAAATTTTATCAATGATTGCTTATATTAAAAGTGATCAAAATTTCTGATAAAGGTTCTTTCCCTCAGGCATTGGTTCATGTTGAAGAAACAAGAGGCAGAGTCATGAGAACAACTCTTTTCTCCATGATCAGCTTTAATAGTTCGATTTAGTCAAGTTAGGGTATGGACTTCAAGTATTTGCTCGCCAAATTAAGCAAGGAGGCTAATATCCCAAACAGAATTATCTTCTTTGTGTTCTTTGATTTAACAGGATCATTAGAAAGATACTGTAAAACTCAAATATGGAAAGATTCTTCAGAGTGTTGGGTCACAATACATATTTCTATTTAACTTTAAAAATGTTTCTTCTCAAAAAAAAAAACAGTGTTACAAAATCTACCTAATCTCTGCAAAGCTTATTCTGTTCAATGTCTGGACATTGTTATACTGGATTTTTTTGGGGTGGGGGGAAGAATTAAGCTCTAAATTATATTTTAAATACTTTTACATTAAAATTTATCTAAAAGATTTTTTAAATATTTTTTTCTTTCATCAATACATGTAGACATGAATTTTCCCTGTAGTTAAATGATAGTCAATAATTATATTTTTTCATAATAATGATATTAATAATACAATAATATTATACAAAATAGATTTTTCTTATTTGTCTATTAGCCCAATAAACAAAAATGTAATATGCCTTGAATTACATTTATGGTTCTATTAAAAACAAGACCACACTTTCAAAGCAGGGAGCTGCCCAGAAACAAGAAGTGCTGGGAGTACACATGTAGAGATGGGAGTGAATCCTCAAGGAACAAATAAATACCTGGTAGACAGGGCTGCTCACCTGTCATTCCAGTGCTTTCAAGAAGGAAGAGTCAGTGATTCACACAGCAAAGTGGGCTAGCTAGAACAGTAGTATTGGCGAAAAGAGCTATGGATTTAATTAAGAGGACCGCTCAAAGAATGTGGGAAGAGTGTGGGAGGCTCAAAGAGGCCAAAGATCAGGAGAGTTTGGTACTTTGTTTTTAGTTCATTCCAGGTTTTTTGGGTTTTTTTTTTTGTATTCTTTTAATTTATTTATTTCTTTATTAATTAATTAAAGATTTCTGTCTCTTCCCCCCACCGCCGCCTCCCCTTTCCCTCCCTCCTCCCCAATCAAGTCCCCTCCCTCGACAGCAAAGAGAGGCAAATGAGGGTTCCCACTGCCCTGTGGGAAGTCCAAGGACCACCCACCTCCATCCAGGAGACAGAGACAGAGACCCACATTGCAGCACTGGGACTGAAATCTCAAGGTCCAAATCAGGAGCACCAGGAGAGAGAGCACGAGCAGAGAAACTCAGGACCGCCCGTAGGGGGCACCCACTGAGACAATGGGGATGTTCTATCGGGGGACTCACCAAGGCCAGCTGGCCCGGGTCTGAAAAAGCCAAGTTAAAAACCGGTCTCGTGAACATACGGTACAGTGAGGGACTACTGAGACCCGACTGCACCTAGTTGGTTTTGTGGGAGCCTAGGCAGATTTGGATGCTCACCTCATTCCCGGTTATTATACTTCTAACTCAAAGGTCCCACTAGGTGTAAAACAGAGTTCTGCTCTCTCAAGGCTATTGTCAACAGGTGTGCCTAGTTGCCAGACCTGTGCTCCTGAAATAGAAAGTAGTTGGTTCCTACCTAAAACAAAAGTCTAAGGAACCAATAAGTTCCAGTTCCCTTTATGGAAGTAACTTGTGATTCTACCCAGGGAGTGATTTACCTACAGAGTGTTTGGTCTAGGGCGTGAGTCCCAAGGGCATGAGTGGTGAAGTAGTCCCCTGATCTTTTTTTTTTTTTAATACTGGGATTAAATAGATTTGGTGGTCAAATAAAGAGAATAAAAACATACAAGTTGGCCATTGGAATTTACATTATGAGAAAATATAAGCAGCATTGTGTAAAATACCAAGTTTTTTCACATTTGGGTCAAAGTGGTGTCGTTATCCCATCTGCATACCATTGGACTCTCAGTTACTATTTTTATTTGGTTGATCTCTTTGTCATTAAATACCGACTTTAGATCTGTCCAGACACTCACAATCCCTGGAAGACTTCCGTGTCAGGACCGGAAACACTAGCGTTACAGCAAAGGGAGCCAGACGCCTTCAGATTTGTTTCCCTTCATTCTAAGAGTTGCAGGTTCTGCATGGGCGCTGTAAGTGGAGACTGTACTTTGTTTCCCATCCGTCCCAGATTCGAGTAATCACACAGAAACTATATTAATTACAACACTGCTCAGCCAATAGCTTAGGCATATACCCAGCTGTTATATCTTAAATCAACCCATTTCTATTAATATGTCTATAGCCATGAAGGCTCTGACTTTCAATTTGGATGTTAATGGTCTTTTGTTTAACTCCTACCTTTTGGGGTCAGGGAGATATTAAGTTGGAAATTAAACATGGGCGAATTTTCAATGCTCACTGAAAAATTCCTTCTCAGTACTATCAACTTATATGTTTAGGTGTCTCTGGATTCTTTACCATATTTCTAAATTCCCATGCCTCCACTCTGGAGAAAGGTATTTTGTTGAGGCTGGCCCCCAACAGGAGAGAAATTGGATAAGCCTCCCATTGTCACCTGTCAGGCACAGTACACATATGGACATTTATAAACATGATAAATACAGTGATAGTAAATTTTAAGATTTCTGTCTAATTGTAAACTGTCCATTGTATTAATGGTTATATTTTGGCTCTAATCTTTTATAATTTTAGGAGTTTTTATTTAGTTTTAACTGTTTGGATTTTAGATTGCACAGTATCATCTTTTATTATGCATTGCAGGAGTGGTGTATCCCATCACCCACATGGTGGTTCATAGCTCTCATTAAGACTAGTTCCAAGGAATCTGGTACCTTCTTCTGATCTCCATGGATACTAAATATGCAAATGGTGGAAAGACATACAGGCAAGCAAAACACTCACATAAAAAAGATACTGAAATTAAAGCATTGCAAACACTTTAAAAGGAAGTTTCTATTGTAGAGATTACATTTTTTGCTCTTATGTGTAGAATGTGGACTGGAGGCTTTTGGGACATTGTAACTAGCCACTGATGAAGTAGGCATACAGGCAGATTTGAGTTGAGGTATTTAGGAAATACGCACAAATTAATATTTACTAGACCATATTTTTTATCAAGTAATTTAAGATGATCGTACAACCAAGAGCCTACTAAAATAAAGGTATGCTTTATAAATTTTACATGTCATTTCCCCTCCTCAAGTTAAAACAGCATAATTATTTACGGGCTATAACCTGACGCCATCCCTATTTGAAGCAACTGGATTTCATCATTGTATTTTGCGTATTCTGACTTTTGTGTGGGATGTCCTTCAGCATGGTCACAGCCATTGAGAGTTGCTGGTACTTTGAGGTTCTTTACTTTTCTGCCTGATGAGGGTTTAGAGTGCTATTCATTTGTGTTTTAATAAATAAAGCTTGCCTAAAGATCGGAATGCATAGCTAAGACACTAGAGGCCAGGGAGTACCGACACACACCTTTAATCTCAGGACTCAAAAGACAACCCTGGGCTATACAATATTGAATCTGTCTGAAAAAAAGAGAACTCACACAAAGGTGCTCCACAGCACTCAGGAATCACAGCGCCTTTGTCCCGGCATTGTTGAGGGTGGAGACGGGAGTGGTATGGCTGGGCAGAGAGGGGAATATAAAGCAAGAGAAGACAGGACTTCAGATTACAGTCTGAGATTGATGGAGAGTATTAACTGTAGTCACACTTGAGTGACAGGATTGTCACTTAGTTTGTCTGAGCCTTGGTAGAGGGAAGAACTCTAGAGTGGCTTGGATGCTTTGCTTTCCTGATCTTCAGCAAAAGAACTGCAATATCTACCACTGGGTTTTGAGCGTTATTTGTGCCACATGGGTTCTGGACTCCTGAACTCAGGTCTTCTGCTGAGCTGTATATGTTTTTGATGCAAAGCTTTATGGCTTAATCTGACTTCAAACACTCCTTTACAACTGAAGACAAACAATTGACAATAAGTCTAATACTCCTGTCTATACCTCACAAGAGATGGAATCAGAGGCAATTTTATTTTCTGTGACCTAATAATTTCTCCCCTTGGTAAGTGATATAATATTTTTTTAAATTTGTTCTTTTATTGTTTGGTAAGCAGGTTGATCCTAAACTAGCTTGTTGGGGAATAGAGCAACATAGACATGGAGTGTGCTTTGACTTTGGGTACACTAAAGAATGACTATTAATACTGTGCCATGTGGTAGTGACTACAGATGAGTAAGTACTAGAAAGTGGGAAAGCCAGGGGCCTGATAGCTGCAGCAAACACAGGGATGGTCATGTGCAGGTAGCAAGATGTCTCTTCAATGTTTTTACATCACTCCTCTACGCTCACACTAGACAGATCTAAACTCAAAGGATTGATCTTTGCCTTTAGAATAACTTAAATGAAAACCTATTGCTGAGGCAGGACATAACTAAGAGATATCCCCAATGCCCGTAACATTCTTGTCCAAATGTGAGTCCCACTGTTATTTGCAAAAACATTTTCATATAAATAAGTCTGCAAAAAGTCAGATCAAGATTTGAGAGAAGTTTCCTTCTGTGAGGTTTAACATTCAAATACTAAGAGCACAATTCCCAGTGCCAACTTTTGGGTTTTTTTTGGTGATCATAAGTTTTCCTTCTGCTTTTTTGCACTTGAACATTAGTTTATTGGTCCTTGACTCCTGAAACACATTATTAAAACTCCAATAACTTGGCCAGGTGTGGTGGTGGCACATGCCTTTAATCCCAGTTTCGGGAGACAGAG
Source organism: Alexandromys oeconomus (assembly GCA_963919705.1). Lineage (NCBI taxonomy): Eukaryota > Metazoa > Chordata > Mammalia > Rodentia > Cricetidae > Alexandromys > Alexandromys oeconomus. Next base: position 14,069 of record CAWTZB010000203.1, read on the forward strand.
GCAGGCGATCTCAGTGAGTTTGAGGCCAGCCTGGGTCTACAGAGGAGTTCCAGGACCAGGCTTCAAAGCTACAGAGAAACCCATTTCTAAAAACCAAAAAATAAATAATAAAAATAAAAAATAAACCTCCAATAACTTATAATCATCCAAGTGACAGAAAGTGCAAACCATTCCATTAGAGAAGAATGTAGTATAATGGTCTATGGCCAAAGTATAGCCAAAATTAAGGCATTTTGTGAAAAGAAATAGAAAGATTTTTATGTCCTATCTTTATGGATTAGATTCTAATGTACTGCTTCTCAAAAGCCTCCTAATGTTTTGACACTATCTAGTTCCTCTCATGTGTGAAGACTCCCCATTTTAAAATGACTTTGTTACTACTTCAGAACTGTAATTTTGCTACTCTTAGGAATCTTAATGCAAACATCTGATATGCAAAGTCTGATGTGTAACTCCCGGCTAAGGTAGTTCGAACCAAAGGGGTGAAGACCCACAGGATGAAAAAACCCTGGATTAGAGGATGAAGGCAACTAAAGCCCTGAAAGATCAAAATACCAAGCTTTATACAACATGCAGCAAGCATTGAACACACACACCATCTGTGCAATTCACCAGAGCTCATGAATAACTGTACGCAGTTCAGTCATATGTCTATGTGTATTTCACAAACATTTCGTTGTTTGTATTTCCTGCACCTAAGGAATTCTTAGAGATGGTGAAGACTGTAGGAAATTATGCTTGCTTCAACTATAAGTTTTCTGCAGCCAATCGTCTCTCCTCCCCTTTTGGTAAAAGCCTCAACTGTTACTTCTCCATGAGCACTGAAAATTTGGATTTCTTTCAACTCACTTTAAAACTTCAGGCCCGAGAATTGCCACCCTTTATTCCAGTGGGAGACAAGCAACAGCTTTTTTTTTAATAGTGTTTGGTTTGGAGGGAAGGTAAATGTCTTTCATCGTGTTCAGTTTACTACAGCTTTTCTGTTTCCACCTAAAGGGAGGAGCAAAGGGTAGATTAAAAGGGGATGAATTACTTTTATAAGCAATTTCATCTGCTCTTAGACTTCACTAGCCTATCTCTGTGTTTCAAGCCTCTAATCAATGGCCTAATCTTTTTTTTTTTTTTAATGGCCTAATCTTTAAATACTCTATAGGAAGCATAATGAGTTCCCAACTACAAATGGCTTTCATTAAGCTTTATCTTCTCATGGCTACAGTTCTCTTGTGGAATTCATGCAAGAGGCTCTTCACCTTCCATGACCTCTCTGTTGCCATGTGGAACTAACACTTCCTTGTTACATGACAAAGAGGGCCCAGGTGTGGACTTCTCCCATGATTACTCCTCCCCCATTTTATATTCTTTCTGCTTCCTAAGTCTAAGCAAAACAGTGCTAGTTAAGTGGATAACCCACTAAATAAGGAGACAAAAGTAGGAGCTAAAGCTCGAACCCTCTTGTCGTAACCTCTTCAGAGGCAGCAGTTCTGTAGACATCACATTTCAATAATCGAACGGTTGAATCATTGTACACTACCTAAACACTGCAATAACCAAATGCAAAGTTTCCCACTTATTATTACATTAAGTTCACACTGAAATGTTCTAATACACAGACTTGAAAGATGAAAATCAGAAGTGGTCAAACTGATGGGAAAAATAAAATATCACACACACATACATACATATATCCATACTCACACATAACACATACATATGAATCACCCTACACACATAAATATGTACATGTATATGTGTACATAAAAGCTTACTATGCACATGTATAAATATTAACTTTAATTACAGTTTTCATGGAGGCAAATCACTATTTTCTCTTGATAATTATGTGAAACTACATGTTCCATAATTTTTGCTCTAAAAAAACTTGGTCTAGTTCTTTGTGATGGGAGGAACATTTAGGAGCAACACAACTTAGCTCCCTGAAACCTCGGTGGGTGCAGTTCACATCTGGTTGTGATGACTTTAGACGTGGGACTTGACTTTCTTCTCACACCTAAGTATGCTCAAGAACAAAAGCAGTTTTACTTGTTCTACCAGATTGCGCTGAAGAATAAATGAGCGGTGTAATATTCAAAACAGTTCACAGAACAGAATAAACATCCAATAGAACTTCACATGCAGACTTCAGAAACCAGTAAGTTTCCCTCCTGGTTGTCTGCTTCCAGTTCCGGAGTCAGCATGTCTTGCACCACTGGGTTCCAATCTATCTCATCTAGGAAACCGTAATAGATTCTAGACTTCTTAGCTATGGAAGATGCCTTTCATGGTCACATGTAGCTTAGTAAGCTTTATCGGGATGCTTAGAATCAGGAATGGATTACTGCTTGGAAACTTTTCCCAAATTTATTGTGTTTAAATATGCTTATAATAAACCACCATGTTTCAAACTCCCTAATTGGATGCAGATTGACACAGTCCAATCTGAACTGAGTCTATTCTCACTCTTTCATTTGCCTGCCTGCTATGAACCTGAAATGAGGCCAGGGAGGAGTGTGCTGCCCCACTGGGCTAGATCAACATGGCTTGCTCAGTCTGCTTTCTTTAGAGAACCCAGGACCACAAGTCCATGGGTAGAACCACTCACAATGGGTTCGGGCTATTCCAGATCAATTACTAATTAAGAAAGAATGCTCCTGCAGCCAGAGAATATGGAGGCATTTTCTCAAATGAGGTTCTATCCTTGGTAGATAACTCTATATATAAAAATAGATAGCACAAAGGGGTACTAAAAAGAATTGTTTCTTTGAAAATACTGAATTAAATATTAGAGTTGCCACTTTGGAATGCACATGTTGGAGAAGGCCGTTGTTTGAATTCTCGGCTGCTCAGCCCCAGAAATAATCACACAGAAACCATATTATTTAGCTAACTCTTACAGAATTAATTTAACCCATCTCCACCAATCTGTGTATCTCCACGTGGCAGTGGCTTACCAGCAAAGTTTCAGCTTGTCTGACTCTCTGGCAGGAGCTCCATGGTGTCTCCTGACTTCTGCCCTTTTTTTCTCCCAGCTTTTGTAGCCTCAGCTTTCCCTGCCTACTAACTTCTGCCTTGCTGTAGGTGCAAAGCAGTTTCTTTATTCATTAATGGTAATCACAGCATACAGAGGGAGACTCCCACACCACAGACATTTACAGTTTGCATCAATTACTGTAATCTTTTATTTATGTACACAGTCACTCAAGAGAAGAAGGAATCCTGTTCTAAGGCTGCGGAAAAGTCACTGTTACTGAAACAGCTGAAGTCAAAAGAAACTGATGATGTTTAGTATCTGAACTGAAGAGCTATGAGCAGAGGACATCAAGGAGCCTGAGGGAGCCTTTAGTTAGCTGTCAATCACACAAAGACAGACTTCCTCAAAACATTAAAATAAGAAACAAATACAAAGAAAGTGTGGTAAAGCGGAGCTGAGATGGCTCAGAGATTTAGAGCATTGGCTGCTCTTCTAGAGGTCCTGAGTTCAATTCCCAGCAACCACATGGTTGCTCAGCAACCAGCTCTGTGCTGAGATCTGACGCCTTTCCTCTGGCATGTGAGCATACATCGAGGCAAGAATGTTATATACATAATCAATTAAAAAAATCTAAAAAAAAAAAAGAAAAGAAAGAGAAGTATGGTAGCCTAGGCCCATGTAACTACAATGTTCTGGAAGCAGATCAGGGGGATTACTTGGAGTTACAATATAGGTTAGTCTGAACTATAGAGAAATTGATCTCAAATAAAATCCAAATAAAGTACGATCTTCAAGTAAAATCTTTATCAATTTAAAAATAGTAGTAATAAAAGACTGTAATCATTAATAATAAGTATCCATGCTGAAAGTGCTACCATGTAGAAATTAATAGGAAAAAAATGCAAGTAAGAACATTTCAATATGTATCCATAACTTTGGCAAATACCTTATTTTTCTATTATATGTATGGACTTTTTCTTGCACATGTCTGGCCACACAATGTGCTTCCCCATACTTACAGAGGCCAGAGTTACGGATGGGGCTGCTAGGAGTAAATGTCAATGACTGTGAGCTGTCATAGAATTTCTTCTGGAAGGGCAGCCAGTACTCAATTGCAGAACTCTTTTCCCAGCCCCAAGGCTTAACATTTTACAATTCTTGTCTGAAACATGCTACTCTAGAATAAGTGTATGCAATTTGTTTGTCCTCTGCTAGTACAGTGCCCCTAGATTATAACCAAGCTAGTCATCTGTAAAACACCTAGTGGGCATTATCCAAGATATTTTTATGGTCCATTCAGACTTTTGGAGGGCTTTAGAAATACATCAGTGGATCCTTATAAAAACGTGTTTTTCAGACTCAGGGTGATTGCATAGTTTGCCCTTTATCTTAGTGGTTTCCTTCTTCTGAACACATTGATTTGACTCGTATATTTTTGAACACTTCTATAAATCCAATAAAAATCTAACAAAATAAGAGAAGAATAAGTTAATTTATAAATCACATTGCAAAAAGAATAACCAAATCCTTGAATTCAACTAATAACAACTTGTCAAGCTTTTGGGCAGTGTCCATTTCTCTGTGGGTTTGTTCCCTGAAAGCAGGTCACTGGATAGAGTTACTATTTTTTTTTAATTTGTAGACAGGGTTTCTCCATAGCTTTTATTTGCCTGTTCCTGGAACTAGCTCTTGTAGACCAGGCTGGCCTGGAACAGAGATCCGCCTGCCTCTGCCTCCCGAGTGCTGGGATTAAAGGCGTGTGCCACCACCGCCCTGCCAGAAGTTAACTATTTGTGACACGGTTTTTTTTTCTCTGCAAACAATGA